>JABUQX010078489.1:0-5000 GCA_015478945.1 Trachelipus rathkii
TTCACTTAGGCTATTTCTTCATGCGTCCCATAAAGTAATCTTGCCTCATGACGTTCATTTCTTTTTAAAGCATTCTGTATTTCTTCAGGTTTTCCTCTTCTTTCTCATTCTCTCATATTAATCGTCTTGTAGTTTACTTTTCAATAGGCTCCTATTTTTTAAATGATGAAGCTTCACAGAAGATAATTTTACTTACTTCGTCATAGCGGGAATTTATCGAACGTTGGAATTTCTTCTTTTTCCGGCGTTTGCTTTTTTTTTTTTTATTTGAGTTAACAAACTATACTTTCGGATCACTCTATTCTTTTATCTACTCGATACTACGACTTCATTTAACAACTAATCCAATGGTTGCTTTCACTTATGAATTTTTTGTATGTGTTTCCGAGATAGTAATCAGCTCTATTCGCCTCTCTTATAATTCCTCACGCTCCTCTCCAATAATATCTTCAAAATAGAAATATGAACGCTTTCATATTACTGTTAGTTTTTTAAAAGCAATCCTTGGTTCTTTTACTTCTTTTCTCTTTTCTCGCAATATCTATCATGCTGAGTTTTTTACCTTTTCATATCTAGGTCTCATGGTCCTCTTCTCTTTCTTCTTCATTTTAAAAAATGAATGAGTTCATTTATCAGACCATGATTATTACTTTCTTCGTTCGCTTCTCCAGCTGGGAATTTCGTATCACAGTTGTGAACCCTTTTGCCTTCTAGGTTCGTTGCTTTTGATGTTCAACAACCTGGGATGCTCTTAATACCAACTAGAGACCCCCCCTATCCTTATTTCTCTACTTTTCACACCAGATAGTCCACATTCCAATATTAATAAAGAAATATTAACTGACTTTTCATATTTCAGTTAGTATTTTAAAGCAATATTATTTATATCCACCGGTTTTTCTCCTCAATCCCATATATAAATTGCTTTATTGAGTACTATCCCTCAACAAGGTCTCTGGCCATTCTTTTTTATTTATAACCCTTTTAAATGAAATTGAGTCCATTGATAGAATTTTTTTTACCTCTTCGTACATATTGCCTATGTTTGACATTATTTTAGACGTATAGTCATCGACTTTTATTAATAATATACTATATTATTAATATATAACTACTATTGAAACTAATTAATCAAATTTTATTTGTCCTTTTAGTAATAGGTTTGTAGTTTGTGTAAAGTTGTTCAAGAAAAGCTATATTTTCATAGAATTATTAATATAATATTTGTTAAGCACTATTACCGTAGTATTAGTATATAACTTACCGTAAATTTAATTCTCTCAATTTCATTTTTTTTTATAAAATTCACTTTTCCTACGATTATATTATTTAGTCTTATATTATATTATGCTATATGCATATTTCTCTCTGGATCACTCCATGCAGACCAACGATTGACTAATCTAACTATATTTTGGTTATTAATATGTAAAAAAATTATTTAGTTTAAATATTGAAACACGGACCTTTTATCTTAATAGATAGAAAGAGGATTTTTATTTAAACTTACATTGGAGTTGAACACGTTCAAGAATAGTAAATTATCATCAGAATATAAATTACATTTATATTTTAAGAAAAGCTTATTCTTTTGATACAGATTTTCTTTAATAGTAATATACTAAATTTTAAAAAACAGGTGGGCAATAATCGTTAGCTTAAATACTACTTACATAGAGAATTGTATTGTATTTGTGTTAAATTCAACTTATCCTATACCTCTTATTCTAAGGTTGTGATCAGTTAACTCCTATTTATTATTACCATTAATCAAACTTTTGATTCGCCAATAATTCATTTATCGTTGCCTATCTACGTTTTTAAAAACTATTTATTTTGGTGCTAGATTATTAGTTAGTTATCTTCATCTTACATTATAATTCATTGTCTGATCTCTAACGTTTTCAATTATGTCCAGTATATTTAGAAAAAAAGCCTTATTTATCTTGAGCAATAATTTTGTTCTGGAGTTTATTTCGATGTGTTTATTAAATAAATTTTCTTTCTAATATCACACGGGGGTTTGTAAGAACTCTTCCCAAAAAAACTAAATCAAACCTAGCTAGCAATTTCACTTTAAGGCAGACAATTGTAAATAGTTTTTAAGTCTTTTTATTTATTTATTTATTCATTTATTCATTATTTTCTGTAGTCCGCCAAAAATAAAAATAATTAAATATATAGATGCCCCTTATTTAAATAAACGAATGATTGTTAATGTTGTAAATAAACTTGAAATTATTTGTTTTTATTTGTCCTTTTTCTCTCCTATTTGTTGAATCATAAGCTATTAAACTTTATAAATAATATTTGTCTAATTAAATACAAATTGGATA
Organism: Trachelipus rathkii; assembly: GCA_015478945.1. Taxonomy (NCBI): domain Eukaryota; kingdom Metazoa; phylum Arthropoda; class Malacostraca; order Isopoda; family Trachelipodidae; genus Trachelipus; species Trachelipus rathkii. Next base: position 2,337 of record JABUQX010078489.1, read on the forward strand.
TTTGCCTCTTGAAGATATCATTGATATTGATTGATGTAAAGTTAGAAACTAAAAATTCTAACTACAACTGCCTTGTTTATAAAATTATAACATTTTTATGAGCGATTTATGGAAAAATGGAAAGATAAAAAAAAAAAAAAAAAAAAAAAAAAAAAAAAAAAAAAAAAAAAAAAAAAACGAAATAATCCATGTGAGCAAAAGTTTCTGAAAAGCTCAGTTATTTCATTTTTAATTATATAAAATGAAAAAATTATTAATGGAAATTTCAATTCATACAAATATGATAAACTCCGCAGGGGATATGATTCTTGTTATGATCAGAGTGTTGCAACTTAAGACGTAACAGCTATAAGGAACAATATCATTTTTTTCTTTCTTTTGAGTTGTCGGTAATATAGGCAATGAAGGCGGGCAGGTTGCAGTAGCTGCCTGATTCCCACTGGAATTGGAGGAGGGGGTAGAGCTCTACTAAAATGGAGCCGTTTCGGTTTGTTAACATGCTGAGGAGGGAGGAGCTGATGTAATTGTAGCGAAGGTTTCCCCTATCTCGTAGGGTATTTGTCTTTGAGCTGGTGTATGGCGCCTCCTGCTTCTTTTTTGTATGGTACATTACTCCAAAACCTCCTGTTCAAACAGGAAAGACGAGCATTTTGAGGAAGAAACACTGTGAGGTCCCCCCACAGTTTTTAGAGTGTGGAGTGCTTTCGCAGGGAATGTAAAATGTTTAGAAAAATATCACGCGGTTCCCAACAGTATTTTCGGGGATGAGCAAACCGCTGGCATTTAAAGCAGCGTCTGTGTCGGGGATTAAACGGAATTACACTATTGCATGTTGTAAACCTTATTGTCACCTTTGTAGGTGAAAAGGGGATGTTAAAGGTCCGCAGTAAGCGAAGTTTGGAGTGTTAGACGAGTCCTGACGAGGGGGAATCTGTATACATTTGTAACAGGAAATTTCTTCTGTTGGTGATTTCTTAGAATGACAGCAATTTTTATTTTTCTGCTCGAGAGAATAAATAGTGCCCTTGGACGTGTTTCTTATTTCGTCAGGAATAGAAATAAGAGCTGGTATCCCTAAAAGACGTTAATTAAGAATGACAAGATGGAACTTTGGTTCCGAGTAGTAGCTTGAAAGAGATGGAACCCGTTTCTCATCAACGTGACGGGAGGGTATTCAATTCCCCTAAAGCTTGTCAAGTGCATCGCTAAGAATGATAGTTTTATGGTGGGTAAGATGTTTGGACGTGGTGGATCGCAATAAGTAATACATAAGGATTGTCTTCTGGCAGTTCTGTGAGGGGGAGGAGCAGCATGTGGAGTAAACAAAAGAGAACGACTAGGGCGGGGGACACCTTAATTTTGGGGGTTACCCCAACCGTTTGGACACCTGGCATGTAGAGGGCGGGCCAATCGAGCGATCGCAGAGAGTTGGCAGAGGCTTTCCAGGTGAAGTGGAGGGAATCATGGCGTTAGTGTTCGAAGTACAATCCAACATAAGTCCTTTAATCATGATGGTCGTATAATGGTTTGAGTTTAAATAGTTTTTCGAGAGACATTATAATTGACTTTTCATAGTATGAATTTAATTAAATTGACTCCCCCCTCCGCTTGCATGGATGGGTCAACCCTTGAGGTTTGTACCGGAGGACGGCTAAGTGGCGGGGAGTCTCTTATTATAGATGTTCCAGAGGGAGGGAAAAAAAGAATCAAACCTGGTTCTAGGTCGTGTGCGCAATGAATTACGAACAAGTGATGAGACTCACACTCCTTCAGCACAGATGACGCCGGATGCCCCTCCCATAAGGGAGGATAAGAGCGGCGTTCATATATATAATATATATATATATATATCTATATATATATATATATATAATATAATATATATATATATATATAATATATATATATATATAAAATATATATATATTATATATATAATATATATATATATATATATATATATATAGATAGATATAAACTGTGGTTGAGCAAGAGGATTGATAGATATAGATTATTAGTTAAAAGAAATGAGGGGATAGGAAGAGGAAGTGCTGGGGACGGAGGAAAGCACAAAATCCCCATAGTGTTGGTTCTTATCACCATGTTATGTCCAAAATTGCAACACAAGGACCAACCCAGCAAAAAATGACCAATAGGAATTTCTATTGGTTTTCATGGTCCCTATCGGAACCCAAATATTCCCCTATCGGATACATTTTCGTACATCTGTTTCCTATGCAAATCCCAGAATGGTTCCTATTGTTATGTTTCCAATAAGATCCTATAGATTTCATCCCTATAAGGCCCTATAGATTTTATACCTATGTACCCAATGATCAAACCAATCAAGTTTCGCGCCATTGAACGGCATTATCAGCTTTGTTTACATTGTGAATAGAACTCGTTGACTTTTTGTCCTGTGTTTTCGTTTTTAGTAGTGATTCAGTGGTGTGACAATGGTCAAAGTTACTACAAAAGTTTGCCCCAAGGCCAGAGAATGTGTTGGTAAGTACAACTTAATTGCCACTGGTTTTTTAAAAAAGTTTTAATGTTTTTTAATATTCAAAAAGTCAGCCAATCAAATGGCTGAATATGGCGTTCCTCCATTAACGGCATTTTAATATATATATATATATATATATATATATATATATATATATATAT
>JABUQX010078489.1:12500-19653 GCA_015478945.1 Trachelipus rathkii
ATAATAACACAAAACTTAGCTTAACAGTGAGGCTCTGTGATATGAGAAAGAAAGGTGAAGACATGAGAAAATATATATCAATGGATACAAGAGGCCAATATAAAAATGTGAAAAGTATGGCGTTAAAAAATAGAATAGGAAGAGGGAGCTTAGATGGAAAACAAACACACATGGTTTTGGCTAAATGCAACAAAGAAGGTATATAACCTCAGAAAATATGATGACAACTTTACTAAGAATACTTCAGACTCATTGTAGTGGAGAAGAAAAATAAAGTAGTGTAGGAAAGAGTTGGAACAGCAGGTGGGTTTCAAGTCACACTTGAACACTCTTCATTAAACTCTGTCAAAAAAAAAAAGGTTTTGAGGTTTTTATTTACAACTTTTTGCTATTGCTTTGATAATTGTTGGTGTTGGATGCGAGTATCGAATTGTTGCTTTAATTTCTTCGCTACAACTTTCCTAGTAAATGTTACAATGTAACAATAACTTGTCCAAACATGAAATATTTATTTTTGTTTTTTCATATTTGATGAAATAATAACAGTTGATGGATTATTAAAACTATAATTTTTATTATTTGCATACGGTATATTTCAATTATTTTTATTAAAAAACGTTTATTTTTTGTAACTTAATTTACTATAAGAGCCAAATTTATATCTAGTCACTATCAAATTCAAAATATAATACTAAACTCTTCCACTTTAATTATCCCCTAAAATGTGGTTAAAGGAAAAATGAATAACAAACAATACTCATTTTACGCTAATAAGACCACAAAAGCTGAAACTATCAAGAATTTTTTTTTACTTAGATTTAGACTTGGAGGTCTAAAATTATTTCATTGTTGTCTTCTACCGAGTGAGAGACTCTTTCCGGGAGAAATTTATTACGATTTTTTACAAGAGCAGCTTATTAAATACTACTTTAGAATCATTAATATGAGAGAATTAAGAGGTGGGGGGGAGGGAATTATTTAATTTCTACACAGTCTGCTTTAGCATTCTCCAAGTAAATATTTTGTCCCTTCTCTGTTAGTATTACACACACATATACTTGTCTAGAAAAAATTCAGTTCTATATAAAGTCACGAAGTGCTACATAACTTTGTAAATCCTCAGTATTCTCTTAATCTGTTATGAGACAGATATTATCGTAAGCTTTCTATAATTAATCATCCCCATCCCCAAATGATTTTGTCCTCTTCCCTCTTTAAATAATAAATAAATAACCGAGTCCTTTTCAATAGCTTTTTCTATTATTACATACTTTTCACACTCGATTTCTAAGAGTGTTGCAAACCTTTGTGCCACTACAGTTACTATTCTACATACTTTGTGAATGGTTCTTCCTTTTTTTTGGAATTAATGTTGTAAATAATGGAGATAATAATTCTAGGAATTTTTCTTTGCAATGTAAAACATTGCCATAAATTCATTAAACCTTCAGCTATTATTAACAAACATTTTGTTCTCGATCATTTAAAGAAAAACTTTCAACATTATCTCTTTAATGCTTTCCAAATTCCATTTTTTTTAAAAACAATCTTGTTCACCTCATATCTTATAAATTTAACAATGTTCCATTGACTCAATAGTGATTATATGAGGGTGGTTCAGTATCTCTAATTTTCAACTCTGCTTCATTTATTAGGAGTAACTTTACTTTCGTGAATCCGCTTCCACAATCTCTCGGCCCCTCTTCATGCAGTGATCTTTTTTTTTTCCATTTTTTATTTAATTTATTAAACCATATCAATAGATTTTCCTCTCTGTAATGGGCAATTTTTTTGTAATATTTCATCTATTTGTTCTCTTGTGTATATTGTTTCCTCATTTCTATCCTGATTCTCATTATCTTCTTCCTCGTGGATTCTAATGCTTGAAAGCTCCTGTATTGGATCTTTGCTTACATTTACTAGACTTTCATCGTTTGGGGAAGTGTTTCAGTTCAGCTATTGGTTCTTCGTATAGGTTCCCTTCTATCGTTCTTTCATCCTCTTCTTGGTTCCCTCTTTGGTCTTCTTCCACCGACTGGTGGCTGCTAATGTTGAGGAGAATTACTCTTTGTAGAATATAATGATTCTTTTGACATCTGTTTTATTTTATCAATTATTTCCTTGTTAAGTTGCAATTTATTCTCTACTATATTTTTAGTCTTCTCTTTAGTTTTTCTTAAATCTTCATTTATTCGAACGGTAGCCTCGTTTTTCTTTTTTCCATTTCCTTTCTTTCTTTTTATCTTTAGAATGGCCTGTTTTTGACAAATTATTCTTTTTCTATTTTATTCCGTTTTTTTGGAGTTGATGTAGCGGGTACACACAGCACACTGATCATGCGCTATACCTTGTCAGCAAACCAACATCAGGGTAAGTCCTTAGCAAAACGACAAAAAATTGCTATAAGTGAGAAAATTTTATAGAGTATTTTAATGTCCACACAGGAAGGCAAAAACACTGTCCACTTCGAAATGAGAGGAATACGTGGCAGGGTATGTTGGACAGGGAATAGTAATGCAAACCCAGAGATAGAACGTGCGTGGGAGGGGCAGAAAGGCATCTGCATCGCCACCAAACACATAAAAAATTGGGAAAGGCGGCAACTCGAGCAGCAAAACGGGCAAGATGGTTCACCATCACAGCGACAATGAGAAAACCATGGGTGAGAATTGGTTATGTCAATTCGCCATCGAGCCAGGACCATCCAAAAGGCGGACTTCTCCTGCAAGAAGAGGACGCAGTGGCCAATGAGGGGTTTGACTGTACATTAGCTTGGCGCACGATTATCCTCCGGACCAACGAGCTCTTCAATTTACAACAAATTCTTGTTGTATAATTTGCCTTTCTCTACCGTGGCTAAACGGTAGCAGTGAATAATTCGCATGGCAAGGTCTCGGGTTCGAATCCTAGTTAGAAATTAACCTAGAGAAGTCTGCCTCTTGAATAGGGCTATGCCTGTGAGGTGTGAACTTTTTAAAAAAAAAAAAAAAAAAAAAAAAAAAGCAGGAAGCGTCTCAGTCGCAAGTCAGGAGGGAGGTATTGTTCATTTGCAGTACGTTGTTTCGCTGCACGTTTGGCTTCTGCATCAACTCTCTCATTTCCCAGAACACCCAAATGGGAAGGAAGCCAACAGAATGTAAAGTCGTCCATGCACACGCACAAGCAGAGGAGTGTTTGATGGTAGAGACCTAAAGGGTTTCTGGAAGACGTCAAGCAACGCTTTGAAGGGCACTTCTGAACGGAGAACAGTGTTTCACTGATGGAATGCCGCTCAATATGTACTGCCATAGCAACCGCAACCAGTTCGGAAGAAAATACCTCCCGGAAGTTGGCAGAGTGTGAGAGACGATGAAGTCGGGAAAAACAGGAAGCTCTCACTCCCACATCCGTCTTGAAGCCGTCAGTCTAGACAGCGACCGAGTCGAGTGAACTCGCGTATGAGATGGAAACGAAATCCTCAACGTCGCCGGTGTGGATCAGCTTTTGTTAAAGTATCCCAAAACAGACACGGGGAGTGGAGAGAAGCCATGTTCCAGAGAAAGTATTGAAAAATACTGCATGACCCTCGGAGGAGTAGGTCGACGGAAAGGAAGATGGAATTTACACAGCAGCGCCAGTAAGAAGATTTTGTGGGAGGACCGTTCAATGACAGAGGACAAGCAGAGGATAAAGGAACTAAATGAGGAAGGAATATGGGAGCACTGAGCTGTTTCTCGCGCAGAGACAAGGGGCATCACCCTGCTCAACTTCGTTAAGATTAAAAGGCTCCCAATCGCTATCTGTTGGCCCTCGTATGAATTGGGTTCAAGAAACGGAGGTACGACTGGAACGTTTGCCATAAATGGCACAACATAGTCCAGTTTGGCCGCGTACCACGCACATGATGTAAAGATGGAGCTGCCCTTATCATGCTTTTCTTTTTCTGTTCATATTTCCAAAACTGATTTTGTTTTTCTTTTTCAGGTAGAAGTTCTCCAACATAATAGCACAGCATTAAATGTTCATTTTCCTCCGAGGTCCAAATCCACCTCTCTGCTAGCACAGTTCTTCTTCGCTTTCTCTATCATCTATTGCTTTCACATATTCATCTACTTCTTTTTAAATTTGTGCCACCTGATTCTCACTGATGACACTCTTTCCCTTCCTTATGTTGGGGTAGCGATACTTGAGAATCTCATATCTACAATTTTCTCAAGTTTCTCTGGATCTCTGATTTTTCTTTTTTCGAGCATATTTCTTGTTCTCCTGCTGGTGTCTGCTGCATGTGACACACCAAAATATTTCCAACTTTTCTTCCACCGTGTAAGACATTCTTAATGCACCTCTACGATTGTAGGGTCATGCTTTTTCTTGTCTAATTCATGTTCTGATGAATCGGAAATTGTTGAAGACTCATCTGGTGGAAGTCGAGCTTGGGTCTTAGTGGCTCTCAAACCTTTTTTGGTTCGACTTCTGTTTTCGAAAGACAGGTTGGTGTGCTTATCCGAGCTCTGTCCCTCCTCACCTCTCCCTCCGAATGAGAAAGGGCCGGCACCAGGACTTCCGATTTCCTGGCATGTTTTTTTTTTAATATTTCTTCTTTTCACGAGTTTTCTCAGTTGATGTTTGTTCGCTCTGAGAGACAAGACTTCCAGAGTGGCCTCCTCCTCTCCAGTAATATTTTGGTCCATAGCCACTCCGGCACTCAAGTCTCTCAGGGATCTCCCCACCACCGTAAAGGTCAACAATCTCCTCCGGGGGAGTCTACATGTGTTAAAATCTGCATGTGTAAAAATGTGTATTTTTAAATCATCTTTCCGTTTACTTTCATAGCTGCATTCTGAACATTTAAATAATTTCAAACTTTCAAGGGGTTATTGTAAGGACTATTTACTTACCCTTAAGCAATCTTGGAATGTTTCTGGACATCCTAACATTGCGAAGTCATTGGTGTTGCATATTCTTCTAATTTCGTGCTCGAGTCTTTGATATTTTATTTCCTTTTCCCTTCCATATGCCACCACGTTTCAAATTTACATGTGTTAACATGTGTCTTTTTAAGTGTTCTTTTCGGTTACTCTCATAGCTGCATTCTGAACATTTAAATTGCTTAAAATTGACATGTGTTAACATGTGTCTTTTTAGGTTACCTTTCGAATTATTTTCATAGCTGCACTCTGAACATTTAAATAATTTGAAATCTGCATGTGTTAAAATGTGTTTTTTTAAGTCTGCTTTTCGATTACTTTCATAGCTGCACTCTGAACAATTTTAAATAATTTCCAAATCTGCATGTATTAAAATGTGTCTTTTTAAGGCTGCTTTTAGATTAATTTCAAGTGGTTTACATTTTAAATTACTAAAATGTGCATCTTTAAAATGTGACTTTTTAAGTAATCTTTCCATTACTTTCATAGCTGCACTCTGAACATTTAAATAATTTAAAATCTGCATGTGTTAAAATGTGTTTTTTTAAGTCTGGTTTTCGATTACATTCATAACTGCACTCTGAACATTTAAATAATTTAAAATCTGCATGTGTTAAAATGTGTTTTTTTAAGTCTGGTTTTCGATTACATTCATAACTGCACTCTGACCATTAAAATATCTAAAATGATGGACTTTAAATGTGTTTTTTTAAGTCTGGTTTTCGATTACATTTATATAGACCTGACATTTAAATAATTTAAAATCTGCGTGTGTTAAAATGTGCTTTTTTAAGTCTGATTTTCGATTACTTTATGCTGCATTTAAACATTTAAATAATTTCAAATTTGCATGTGTAAACATGTGACTTTTTAAGTGATCTTTTCGGTTACTCTCATAGCTGCATTCTAAACATTTAAATAATTTAGTATTTGCATGCATTAACATGTGTGATTTTAAATATCTTTTATTACTACATTCATATTTGCAATGAGCACATCTAAACTTTCTTTTGTCATGTGACTTCAAATGGCTTTTCAACTCATCTTCGCTATTAAAACTTAAATTACAACAAGAACAAGAAAAATTTTTCAAATTTTTTTTCTCGATCCTTTGACTATATCTCCTTGGCGTTTGAGGTCCTCTTCTCAAAGACCTTTTTACTTTGAGATTGTCATCTTTGTCTCCATGACCAGCATCATCAATGGTGGAAGTCTGTACAAAAGAAAGATGCAGAAATCAAACCACAGTGACTTTGAAAATTTTTTGTGGTAATTTTAAATAAGATAGTGGGACACAATTAGTCTTAACAACTTTTATCTATGTTGTTATAAGAAGCTGTAGTGATCAGTATTAGTACAAACTCCTAGCTACAAAACTACGAAAATTCACTACATTGTCTTCTGTTTATTAACTGAAAATATTTCTACATCATTACCTTAATTAATGAACAGCCAATAAGTGTATTCATTTTTTTAATCCCAAAATAGAATGATATGCTGCAAATTTTAAATGTGAGTCAATCTATACGAACTCAATGTTTTTAAATATAATTTTCTGTTAAATTTAAGCCCCAATTTACTAAACTAAAATTTCCTATTTTAAACCCATTTTCTTCCCTTGTTTGATCATCTGTTATGTTACTAAGACACACTTTAGTTGGTCCCATTGCAATTACCTGAACCTAAAAATTTAACATCTTTATCTTTCTTTTTTTTCATATTCTGATCAGCTTCCTTCAGGTAACATTTCAACTACGAGTGAATAAATTAATAAACAGAAAAGTGTAAAAATATTCAAGAAGTTAAGTCTAGTGATGGGACGATGATGAAATTTTGACGATGACGATGATTAATTGAAAAAGTATATTTTAGACTCTCTCTCTCTCTCTCTCTCTCTCTCTCTCTCTCTCTCTCTCTCTCTCTCTCTCTCTCAGTATATTTTATATCTCTCTCTCTCTCTCTCTCTCTCTCTCTCTCTCTCTCTCTCTCTCTCTCTCTCTCTCTCTCTCTCTCTCTCTCTCTCTCTCTCTCTCTCTCTCTCTCTCTCCTCTTCTCTCTCTCTCTTCTTCTCTTCTCTCTCTCTCTCTCTCTCTCTCTCTCTCTCTCTTCTCTCTCTCCTCTCTCTCTCTCTCTCTCTCTCTCTCTTCATCTCTCTCCTCTCTCTCTTCTCTCTCTTTTCTCTCTCTCTCTCTCCTCTCTCTTCTTTCTCTCTCTCTCGTCTTCTCTCTCTCTCCTTCTCTCTCATC
>JABUQX010078490.1:0-10000 GCA_015478945.1 Trachelipus rathkii
TAATATTATACGTGAAATTGGGATATTAAAGTGATAGTGTGTAGAAATAATTAGATAGAACTGAAGAAAGTGGCATTCTTTCAGAATGAGAATTGTATATTTGTGTGTGTTAAAGGAAGTACATTTATTTGATATGTAAATAAAAATTAACTGATAAAAATTTTTAATATATGGATAGAGAGTATTAATTGATAACATTTTAAGAAATCTTCAAACGAAGTAGTAGTTCGTATTTGTTAACGGATCATGTAAGGAAGAGAGCGTCGTAGGTAGTTAATTCTTCATCAACATCTTTGTGGCGAGAGTAATGGATTTCTGGTGCACGATTTACTTTTTACATAACTAATTGTGGGTTGAGTTTGATCTTAATCAGAACTGAGTGAACATTTAAGGTGATAGATGAAGATCTGAATTTGTGCTACATGAGTTAGAGTATGGGGATTGTATATTTATTCTTGAGCTTTGAATATATCTAGTCGACATTTAATTCGTGGAGAGAGCGAGGTGTGAGAGATAGGAGAGAGTGGAGTTACGACAAAGAAATGTTCACTTTTTATGTGTGGGAGAATTGCTAATTTGTCATAGAAACTGTAGGCACTTTTAACAGGCGTTGAGAAATGTGTATTTGATGTATTGTACGTATATTTGTAAGGATTGCAAAAAGAAGTGTGTTGGATCGCGAAGAGTGGTTGTGGTGTTTCGTTCTTTCTCTCTGCACTGGCTAGTCCTATCCTCTCTAAAATTGTAACTTTATTTCCTCATATTTATCGAATATTGTATTTATCTGACATTGTGATCAGTTATTTGCATTAGATACTTGAAGAGGAATTGTAGCTCGACGCAGTATAGGACCCGAATTGTAATATTTAATTAATATTTGTTATTATTAACTTTATTATATACATATCCATTATATTTTCATATAGTCGTTTAAATCTTTTACTGTTAAGTCATCGGTATTTAGTCAATAGTTTAGCGTCTTTGTATTATATTTATAACTTTATGGCTTTTCCTATTTTCATCATAATCTTCAATAGCAATGTACGATGGTTGTTCAGATGATTTATTTTGGTTATTTTGTATTATACTTAGAAGTTTTCATGTTAAGTGGTTTTTAGGGTATATTGTCCAAAGTATTAAATCCTCAATTGCATTTTGATAATTCGATTATAACTTTATCTTTGTAATCTCTACATAGGGAAGATGGTATTGGAAGGATTAGATAATAAAATACTCAATTTATATTAACCTCTTAATAAATCAAATTAAAGAATTAAGATATTTGTGGATAAATGTGCATATTCACATAAATAAACTTCAAAAGCCAAGATACTAACTTTTAAAATTATTACTTATGTTGATTCTTTATTTCAACTATGTCATAAAGTGATGTCTCCTATATTTGTTTATAGTAAATTCAGCGTTTCTCAATCCTTTTCCTAAGTCTACGCGACCCCTCTTACTCGAATAAGATTAACGTTCATATAATAAGTTATTATAATAAGTTAACCTACGCGACCCAATACATTGACCTTTACCATATATATTATAAAATTATATATATATGTAATATTATTATATATTATTATATTATATATATATTTATTATATATATTATATTTAAAAAATATATATATATATATATATAATATATCTATATATTTATTTATTAATATATATTATTATATATAATATTTATTAATATAATTAATATATATATTATATAATATTAATTATTATATTATATATTATATATGTATATATTATATATATTTTATACTATATATATTATAATATATATATATATATTATTATAATTTATATATATTATTATATATATATATATATATTATATTATATATTATATTTATAATATATTTATATTATATATATATTAATATATATTATCAGTTGGACGTTGCTTAGATGGTTTTTACTCTGGAGTTAGAGTAATTTATTTTATATAATTATTATATATATATTTATTATTATATAATTAATAATAATTATAATTATATATAATATATTATATATATATATATATATATTATATATATATATATATTATATATATTATTATATATATATTAGCATATATAATTTAATTTACTTTATTATAATATATATATATATTATATATAATACTTTATTATTATATTTTAATATATATTAATATAATTTAATTTAATTAATATATTATTAATATAATATATATCATAATTATTATAATATTAATATATATATAATTATTAATATATATATACATATATATATATTTATTATATATATATTATATATTATATAATATTATTAATATATTATATTATATATTATATTTATATATATATATATTATATATATTAATATATATATATATTATAATTTATATTAATTTATATATTATAATATATAATATATAATATATACTTAATTAATTTAAATTAATAATAGAGATTTTTAATTTAAATAATTTGCAAGCGAAAAACGATGTTTACTCTAAAGAAAATTTTAATAAAAAATACGGTATATAATATGCAATCAGTTCGCAAACGATTTAGAAGCTGGGCCACTCTGTTCCTCATATATCATATTGCAATATAGGAAGAAATATTATTATTTCAAGCTTCGCGTATCATTAGTAGGCAAGTTTATGCAGTTTAGATAGGTCAGGCCAGTAGCCATAATAGCTATTTTATTTGTTATTTATTTATTTATTTTACGATTTTGTGATTTATTAATTTTCTAATGGTTTTCTATTATAATAAACATATTTTTTATATTCGTTGATGTTTTATTTTTATTTATATTTTTTTAATTATATTGTTTACCTTTTAAATATTAAGGAGAAGGCACTGCCTTTTATAATTACTTCTCAGCCTATCCTTACTACGCCACTGATAATTATTATATATTATTATATTAATTAATATAAATATATATAATTAATTATATATATCTTATAATTAATATAATATATATATATATAAAATAATTCTATCATATAATTATATAACTGATATTTTTTTAATTAATTATTTATATTTATAATATAATTAATATATAATTATATATATAATTATTTATTATATATATTATTATTCATTAATATTAATATATATAATATAAATATCTGCTCTTGTATCAATTAATAAGTTTATTAAGTATAATTATTATTTTATTATTACTTAAGATGTTAAACATTTTTATAATAATAACTGTGTATACATTGATTATAATATTCAATTTTTTGTGACAATCACTTGCGAAAAACACGAAATATACCGCTTCGCGGCCCACTTTAGGGGTCGTGACTTCCCAATTGTTGAGAAACTTTCTGTTGTAGATGAATCATAGCAATATAACGTTTTTAAACATTCATTCGGATCGAAGGTTTGGTGCAAACCTCTCATTTTAAATATTTTGAGTGATTTAATAAATGCATTGACCGGATGGTGGTTGCATACTAAATTGTCGGAGAATCGAATGTTCGTAGAGATAAAACGTGCTCTTATTTTTGCATCATGATATTGTGTTGTTATTATTCTGTTTGTGTGAGATCTATATACTACACCACTTTCTTCAAGTTGCCGGTAATATGTCACAATTATTATCAATCGTATTTGCCCAAGAAATTAGTCCTCTTATTAAATGTAAGTGTCTTTGGAGTATCATATTGAAAAGCTTTATCTTCTTAGCGTTTACTTCCAAGACATGGCTTTATCAATGAACTCTATCTTATACTTCAAAATTCTTGGCGTTCCTAGTTTTATAAAAATATTGCTAAATTTCTTATAATTAGGTTAGATATTTAACACCCTGTGATGTAGACGCATCTATAAGTTGCGCTTTACTACTCTGACAGCAAGAATATGTTCATTCAGAGTGAGTGTGCACATTATATGACATAATATGCTGAAAATTATTTATATTTCACGAGAGATTCGTGTGTTAGGTATATAAAAGTTGCGATTTCGATCTTATACTGTGGTCGGAGAAGTATAAGGGATATTTTGTCAGAATGGAAAGTGATAGATGATTATCAGAGGTTAGAGAGGAAGTTTGGTATGAGAGGATTTTGGAGAATAAGATTTCATGTGCTTAGCCAGAAATGAAAGATTTGATGATTCTTGTGTGTATGCTTCATTCACACATAATTATACGAAAGTGAACATCATTTCTGATTGTGTCACCTATTTCAGAATTTCACACGATCAATAACATCTAAAGATTTTTCGCGTTGTAAAATTCTCAGTTCTACTACTTAATTTATTTACTATTCTACATAAGTGTGTGTGATAAAATGTGTGGAGAGAAATAAGAAGGAGGGATTTATTTTTACAATATAAACTTTATTACTTAATACATAGAACTAGTAATTGAGTATATTTCGTTTGCCATAAGTATGAGAGATTCATATTACTAACTACTTTCTAAGTACGCATAAAAATAATAATTATTCATTTAAAAATAATATTTAATTAAAATGAATTATTTAAATTTTATTAGTATATTTGTAGTATAACATCATAATAACTATTAATAATATATATATATTATATATATATATATATTAATTAATATATAATATATATTAAATATATATTATATATATTATAAATTATTATTTACTTAATATTATTATTATATATATATATATTATATTAATATATATTCATTATATTTATATAATTAATTATATATGTGACAAGTTTTTGGACTCTGTTGTGTGAATACAGGTTTTTATTTTTACTGTGAGTACTCCAATTGTGATGATATTAATGTTACTAATAGTTTATATTAGTTATATTTTTCTACATTTATTATATGTGATGTAAGTATTATTACTGCTCTTCGCTTTATTTAACTTTGTTGTTATAACTATTTGGTTTAATTTATTGAGAATTTATATCTTTAAAAGTTATAAGTTATTTAGTTATCTAATTTATGTTATTTTAAACTTTTTAGTTTATGATTAGATTAGATCTATTAGTTTTTGGGTTATTTAGGAAATCTTGTATTTGTACGGAGGCTTTGATAAGGAGTAGTTTTGTAGAGTATTTCGGAGTTCGTATAACTTTATCATGTAGTTTATTAATTTCCAGTTTAGCTAGTTTTATTTTACCATTTTGTTCATCTTATGCGCTCTTTATATTTTTCATTGTAATTTTACATAGGTAATTTTAAATTTATATACAGTGATATCATTTAATATTTATAATGTATATGAAAAGATTGTTATTTTAGGTATTTTTCCATTCGTATATATGTTAGAGTTAGTGTGTATGCGTTATAGTTATTTATAACTTATCTAAGATTTTTATCAGTATTTTACATTATTATATAATGTATAAATACTTATATTAGTGAGATTTATTTATATGATTTTTATGAGTAGTAAATCAAATATTAATATTTTATGCATCAGTAATAGCTTACTAGTTTTATTTAGCATGTCTACAGTTTCATTTTCTTTGAAGATTTGTGAAGTTCTGGTGTTTGGTGCTGTATGATGGATAGTTATTGTCACAGACTACTCAGGGTTTTCTATCGTAACTTATATTAAGAAATTACTACGCGTGCACTTATCTATCTAACTATATGCATCCTGGTATAATATACTATCTCTTCATAACTTATATATAGCTATATCTAACATATTTTTATTACTATATCATGTATCCTTGAATAGCTCTAGTATAGTATTAAGAATCTCTATTATCACTCATAATTAGTATTTAATATTATATGTACTCAACTTTAATAATATTTATTTCATAATTTCTACTGTTACTTAAAGGGGGAATATAGTGGCTATGTTAATTATTAAAAACTCTACACTACACTAGTATATTTCGTAATCTAATAATTTTAAAGATTGTTCATTAAGAAGCTTAATTTTATTACTACCTTACTCTCTTAAATAATAAAAAAATTTGTTAGTATTCTGCTATATACTTGTCTATCCTCATAACAAACGATTTATTCTAACGCTTTTTGAGTAATATCTATTTACTATTATATTATAATCCGGACTTGATTATTAATATTTTCATCAATACTGATGAGTCTACTATTTATAAGGTAATTTATTCTAAATGTACATAATTAAAGTGTGAATATTGTATTATGTAGGTCTTAATACGATTATTATTATGTGGGAGGAGCCGAATCATTCACATTTCAACTGATATCTATTTGGTGAACTTAATATTATAATAGGTCCGTAGATCTCATCATCTGTTTGCATCTGTTTTACATAATTTTCTTGACTCATCAACTTTAGTTAATTGTTTACTAGTCCTCTATCTAATAAATCATATCACCTAACTTATGCTCTCTTATAGTATAAATCTTAGATCAATCATAAACCTAATATCCTAATTTTAATATATATTCCTCTCTCAATCAGCTTTATCTATCGACTACTTACTAGTTTTTTTCTGGTCATTTGATCGGTTATAAGACGATATATTGAGGGTGCAGCACTTGTGTTCGTGTCTAGAGCGCATAACAGTGATTTTGGTTTTTACTATAGTGACAATTGGTTTATGTATCTGTTGTAGTTGCACGCGTTTGAACTTCTCTGTGAGTGATATAAGGTGGAGCTATTTTAAAATGTGGTGAGTAAGATGCAGATTAACGTTTTATTCGTCTCGTGTGCGCATATTAAATGAATTGTCGCTTTCTCAGGTGTCGCCTAGCTCATCATTCATATAGCGTGGGTTAAGTTGCCCTTTTAAGTTAATTCAATAGGAGCTCAAATTATTCAGTCGTCTTTAGGTCTCGGGAAAGTACCATTTGTGTATGTATGGCGTGGATTGTGGTCATACGAAAGTGTGATTCAGTCTTTTTTTACGCGTTCTTGCTGATGCGTTACTTGACACTACACACACACTTACTTATCAGCTTCACACATATCATTTATATCCTAATATTATTGGTCTTGAATTAGAGGTGGTACAGGGATTAATTATTCAGACGAGTCAAATAAGTCATAGTAGCTTTATTTTCTAATATATATATAGGGGAAAAGAGAGGAATAGGAGGCAGGTGTATTATTCCTATACTGAGACATATTTATGGCTCTTATATATTCACCTGGATTATGCTTAGTAAGGAAAATAGCTTTGATGTACACTTCAATAAAAAGTTTATAATTTCTCAACTCTAGTATTTACATAGCTATTTTATGCGCTTAACAATACTCATCTTGTTTGCTAAACAACATAGCAAATTAAAATGACACTTGGATTTTGCCTTATCCTTCCTGGACACTATACTTGCAACATACTGAAATGTCTTTTAGTTATCGATTACGTAACACTCTGTGTGTTTTCTCGTGTTTAATTTCGTTCAGCATTTTAACTTACTTTCCTACAATGTTTGAAATATGAGTTAGAACCACACATTATCCCCATGCTATATATCTATTTTCTTTCTTCTAATAAGCGTTATTTCCTTGATAATCTTTTTATATCTTTTCTTTTGATGCGTAAGAACTGATTTCCTTTTTTTCAAACTTTAGAATTTTATTATATATGGGATTTGTAGTATCATTATTTTCACACTCTTTAAAAAGTTTTTCATGAAACTGGATTTAATTCTGCTTTTTTAATGTTAAAATCTTGTATCATTCTAATAATAGTTGTTTTTAAGTCTGATTCATTGCAAAGTCAGATATTATTAGCGCAAACATTTAGTATGCAATCATTCGATAGTTGATGTGGGTATTAGGGAGTGTGGATGATTATGGCGTTAATGCTTTACTTTAGGGTGCAATAAAACACATTTAAAAAATTTGAACAATAAAAGAAAATATATGTTTTTTTTACAAATTATTTGGAGACACTTTTAATAAGTACTAAAATTTTAAGTTTTAAATTAGAATTTAATTTAACTTCTCGAGAACTCGTTTTAGTTAATGTTAAGGATTAAAATATATATTTTGGACAGTTGGTGGCTTATACTTTTTATAGTATTATGGGTAGTCAAAATTTAGGAAATAATTTTCCTAGCTAGACTTAAGTCATAAAGTTTAATCAGAACAGATCATATTTTTAGTATGTAGGATTGATAATGAGGCTTTAAGCTATATAAGTAGCAATTCCGGGAAGACTGTCGATTAGAGACATCAAGAGCAGTTTTAATGGTGTGGGCTCACCATTATGCCTCTTCACTATTCTTCTATTGTTCCAATAACTACATTTCCCTCATGGTTGAAGCAGCACATGAACTTCATCATTTGGCTGAAAATTAAGAGTGAGGAAAGAATAAGAGCAGGAGGATAGAAATAATATATAAGTAGTTTATAATTACTGCTCTATAATTCTCACTTATTCTAATATATAACTCTTAATCTGATACCCTAATTTATACTTATGTACTTATAATTATATATAATATTTTAATCTTAAATAGTATAATATTATTGAAACTACTATCTATTAAAATTTCAATATTTCCTTAAGATTCTATATGATGTGAATTATCTATATTATATATACATACTATATATATATCTTTATCCGTGGAGGGATATATATTTATATAGCATAGTTATATATTAAATGGTAAACTATTAGAGGAAATGTCTAAGGTCACATAATGAGGGTTATAGAGAAAAAAAAGATGGATCTTAAGACATGGAGCGTTTTTTATTTGAAAGACGTATAAAAATATTTGTGCACAATTAAATTAATTTGGACTAGTGATTTATAAAGGTTTTGCACAGGTAACTCATTTAACCGAACTAATTGAGTGGATTGTGGTTGTTCGCTCTTGTGCTTCTTGCTCACTCTCTCTGCTCTAGGAGAATTGATTGCACGCGAGAGTTAAAAACCGCAGTGAGAGAGATCATAAAATACAATTCTCGAGACATTGCCTAACACATGATCTAATCAATATAGCGCAATGTTCTTCTGGATTTTTATTTTATACAAACATATATGAGAACTTCCATGCATTTTAATTTAAGTAAATTTTTGAGGAAGTGACTTGATTTAAAGATTCAGGAGATTTGTGAGGATTGAGAGGATGAGCAACTGATGCTGGTCGTCGCAACATAAGTAAGCTATCCTCAGTCTAAGGACTAACAAAAACTATTATTATATATATATATATATATTATCATATATATATATATATATATATATATATATATATATATATATATATCATATATATATATATATTATTATATATTAATATATAACAGTAAAAGGTTAATATCAAGGTATAACCTGCTAACATGAATAACTTAACGTTAGAGGGTTCTCTCATTTTGTTTTTTTTTCTTTGTAGACATTTGTCGGAAAAGTTAAAAGCAAAAATGTTCGTGTCTGTTATCCGTTCTATTCTGTCGAAGAATAGTGACGACGACTGTGTCCGATTAAGCAAAAAGGGAAATTCACCATGTGGATAAATCCAAATGTCAATTAAATTTCGGTTATCTATTTTGCAATAGAATTTGTTTATCTAAAAATTATGATTATTATTATTTTATTATTATTATTATTATTAATTATTATTAATTATTAATTATTATTATTATTATATTTTATATTATTATTATTATTATTATATCTATTATTATTATTATTATTATTTATAATTCTTTATTAATTAATATATCAATTATTCTGTTTTTATTATTACTATATTATAATTAAAGTATTATTATTATTATGATTATTATTATTATTATTATTATTATTATTATTATTATTATTATTATTATTATTATTATTATTATTATTATTATTATTATTATTATTATTATTATTATTATTATTCTATATTATTAATTATTATTATTATTATTATTATTATTATTATTATTATTATTATTATTATACACAAAATTATTTAAAATTTGAAGGCAATCAAAAAAAAATTTCTTACCAGAGTAAAAAGGTTAATAATTACTGTTGCATCAGTAATTGTAGCATAGAGTCTGTCAAAACCATCGTCCGTCGGAAGGAGAAACGCGAGAATAGCAACA
>JABUQX010078490.1:15000-20000 GCA_015478945.1 Trachelipus rathkii
ATTTAAAACATGCGAATATATATATATATATATATATATATATATATATATATATATATATATATATATATATTTTTTATATATAATATATATATATTATATTATATATATATAATATATATACATATATATATAAAACATGCGAATATATATATATATATATTCTTCACACCTTTTCTCAATAAAAAAAATAGTCGCTGGAATTGTACAGTTACAACAATTTTAGCTTTTCTTGTGATTTACAAAATTAAAGACATCGTACGGTGTTATTAAAGTACTGCACGCAAAAGTGTTTATAGGGTAGTTTGGAAAATAGATAGCGGGAGTATGTTCCAGACTTTACAGGAGATGCAAGATTAAATATTGCCGTTAAGATTGAGGTCAAAGAGCTAGGTAAAAATATGAGACTGTGTAGAAAGGTGTGTCGCAAGAACCCTTCTCAATGGAGGAGGTATGTGATTGAAGAGCTCAGAAGAGCAGTGTCCGTTATAATAACGATGAAATAAAGAGTGATGCAACAATTCACTTGATAAGACGAAAAGCCCTAGACTCAACCATTTAAAGAGGAACAGTATAAGTGTAATCACTCAGATGCGTGAGGCATACTCCATATTGTTACGAAAGACCCCCTGTAAATAGTCAAACTGGGGTATTGTGAAGAAATTCTGAATGTGCCTTAGAACACCCAACCTTTTAGAAGCTTGTTTAAAAAGAGAAGTAATATGAACCTTCCAATTAAGGTCACGAGAAAAAAAAACACCAAGAATATTAAGGACAAACGAAGGTTTGAGTTATGTGTTTTAACGAAGAAGATGTTATAGCTGTGTGGAAGATTATGTGGAGTGGAAAGATGGAGGAGCTGAGCTTTTGAGTAATTGAAAACAACCTTGTTCTCAATGCCTCAAAGAAATTCGAGAAAGATCAGATTCTAGTTGATCCAAGGGGGCCCTTCTAGCGTGAGCTAATTGTTGTTGAAAAGGACGTCTATCAAAATGAGGGGAGTAATGAAGGGTGAAGTCTTCGACATTGGAGTAGATGTGTGATGAAGCAATAAAGAGAGGTCTTTTTATGAAAAGTAGAAAAGAGTTAAAGACATACCAGAACTATCATGAGCATCACTGCTATTAAATCACTGAAAGAAAGAGAACCAAGAGACAGAAAGACTAGAAAGAAGAGCGTTTCTTACGAATGCCGCATTGGCGAGCAGAGGAAAGATTAGAAGAATTGAGATGTTTTTAAACCTTCCTGCTAGGGTAGATTCGAAAACTATAGAAAGAACAGAAGTTAGAGAGATTTGGCGATATTTGGAGGGTTGAGATTGGTTCCCTTTTTTGTACAGGAGCACCTTTCCAGCAAGAAAAAAATAAGAATAATTTAACAAGGCAAAGTGCCAGCTTGAAAGCACAAGTTTTGAGAACTATAGGAGGAATACCATCAGCACCGTAAACTTTCTTAGTGTCAAACTCTGAAAAAGCAGAAATAGCATCTTTTGAAGAAGTTACATTATTAGCATAAATATGTTGGAGGTAGGTGGAGAAGAAGGAATATCACTGGAATCGTCTATGGTGGAATTAGAAGGAAAGGGTTGAACAAAGAGTTTAGCTTTAGTGAAAGGTTAAACGGCAGTTATGCAGACGGAAAATACTAAAAAAGGGTAAGAGGAAGAAGCAAAGTTAAGATTTAGCATTTTTTGAAAATGTCAGATATTACTTGAGGGAGAGGAGCCAGTAAGATTATTGCATTTTTTACTGAGAAAAGAATTTTTTGGTGTCATGGAGAATAGATTTTGGACGATTTTGGGATGAAATATAAGTGGCAAGGGTTTCTGGAATTTGAAGATGACAGTAATTCCTAAAGCAGCGTCCCCTGTGGCTTAATAGCACGAGACAAGCCAGAGTTAAACAGGTTATCTAGGTTTTTTAGTGAATGTTAAGTCATGGGGTACACCGCCTCATGCCAGAGAGAATTCACTCGCGCTTTGCACACTCGAGAAGACCCTTTCCACGGAACTGTAGTCATTCCGCATTTGAATCATAGAAGTACACCGTAAGTCGACCCGTTAGGCAGAGCCGAAGTGCCAAAAAACGTTTTCTCGCCGTAGTCGGGGGTCTTTCCTGCGGACGACTTGAAGAGATAGAACACAGAAAACAGAGCATATGGGAGTGATGAGGGAACCAGAGGAAGGAAAGAATTTGACAGAACAAGGATAAGAATTAGAGATTAAGGAAAAGGTCTAGAATGTTGGGTTCAATCTCAAAGGCGATCGGAAGATTAGAATAGGAACTGTCACTAACTTCTCAGGTCATTCTGGATAGAAAAGCCCTAGCAAGTTCATAAACTTTATCCTGAGAATTAGAGGAAAGCTGTTGGGCGCGGAGAACGTTGAAATAAACCAAGAATAATGATTTCAGAGAAATGTGAAGAAGAGAGAGAATGTGGTTCTAATTTTTATGACAGGTTATATTGAGGGCCATTAGGTATAATATCGAAACTTCAAAATCAAATGCACGGGAACAAAACGATTGCAACACATTGGGCACAACTGCCTTGTCTGAAAATTGGGGAAGAAATAGTAGGAGGTCAACAGATTAGAGCTTGAATGTCCGGAACGCTTTTAAAAATCCTAAATTTCGGTTTATAATAAACAGATGAGGTTTAGAGGAGGAAGGTGATGTCAACAAAAGAAAATTAATTTAACCGATGAAAGGTTGCAGAAATTTGAAGAAAGGCGACCGTATAACATCAAAATAGGCCGGCAAATGTTCGTGAGGCACCAACCCATCACCGGAGGCTGTCAATGTCATTTAATGGTGATGATAGTAGGGTTATTTTTGGAAGCTACCCCTATAGGCTTCTCCAAGGCTAATCGGCTGGTTGCCATTTTGTCGATATTTATTTTTTTATTTTTTAATTAAAGGTAAGTGTTGTCTGTACATTGTATTTTATGGTGTGTTGATAAAGGAGAGCTTACTCCAATGTAAGAAGAATGTGGATATGAGCGCAAAAGGGGAGAACCATTGGGCACTAGAGTGCCATGGAATGTACTCTAAGATTACATATATGCCCAATGGTGGTAATCTCATCGCTTCAGGAGCGCTACTTCCCTATCATATATATATATAATATATATATATATATATATATATATATATATATATATATATATATATATATATATATATATATATATATATATATATATATATATATATATATATAGTATAAATATATGTTATATTATATATATATATATATCTCTAGTATATATCTATATAATATATATATAATATATATAGGTTATAACAATATATATATTATATATATATATATATAATATTATATGTGGTGCGGGTGCGGTGCGTGGTGCCGCAAATTTTTGGTGCGGTGCCGGTGCGCTGTAGCTCGCTCTCGGTGCGGTGGCGGGTGCGGTGCGCACCTGCAAAAGAGGCCGGTGCGGGTGGGTGGCGGTGCGGTAGGATGATGGGGTGGTGCGGTGCGGTGCTGGTGCAACGACCGTCCGGTGCGGAGCGGTGCGGGTGGCGCAAAAATCCGGTTGCTCAGCCAACACTAGACTTTTAACTAATGGACTTACGAGATTTGTTCATGACAGCGACGAATTATATATAAAATTAAATTTAACTCTGCAACTTATATTATTAACGGATATGATTACCTAAATTTTTTTAGTGTCTAGAAATTTTCGGGGGGCCTGGCCCCCCTGGCCCCACCCTAAAATACGCCACTGTATATATATATATTATATATATATATATAATTATATATATTATATATATATAATATATATATATTATATATATATATTATAATATTTATAATAGTATATTATATATATATTTTACAGATTACCACCACTCATCGGCTGGCCCATTTCCAGAGGGCAGAAATAAAATACCCGGAAAACCCGCCAAGCCTAACGCAATCTCTCAGAGTGTGGCGCAGACGTGGGTTTTAAAGAGAGGAAAATTAAATACAGTTGGAAAAACAGAAGGATGGCTAAGGAGTTCACAGAACGAAGTGGCCTGGAAAGAAGGAGGCACCACACACGAACGAGTCTGGGATTTTCCCAATGCCAAGTAAAATGCATGCGAGAAGCATGGCAACCCCTTGTATTGCGAGGCGCGACGCAATGGAGGTGGAATCGAGTTGCCACTCCTCTGAGCATCTACCCGTTGTAGTACGCTATAGACAAAGAGATAGTGCCGCCAACGTCACGTCGCAGAGATAGAGGGTCAAGAGAGTTTAGGAAAGTAGGGGACAGTTAATTAGTCTCTTAGCTTTAGACTCACCCTCTGTCCAATAGAAGGGGGAGCCGGAGCTCCCCAGATGTGGGAGAACAGTAACTCCAAACAAAGGGCGAATAGGCCCTAATATAACTGGAGTAGCTGTGCAAAGGAAAAAAATTCCCGCAACCTGAACAGACTCCCAGTTTTTCTTTGAAGGCCACCTTTAGCAACCGTTGTGATATGAGGTTTCAAGATAATTTTTTGTTTATGTTCAGACCAAGAATGTTTATGTTGTCAAGGTGGAGACGTTTAGAACGTCGAAAAAGATAGGAAAGTTAGGAGGTGTTTTTGGAGGGAGATATAAAGTAGTTGAGTTTTCAAAGAGTTGAATTTCACAAGGTTTAGACGACCCCACGGGAAATCCCATCCAGGTCGGCAAGAATAGAAATCAGAAAGCTGAAGCCGAGAAACAAATTCTAGATGCAAAAAGAGGGAGCAAATTTGAAATGAGTGGAAGAATGGAGAGTTGAGTCATCGGCATAAGAGTGAACAGAGTTAGAAGTACAGCTGAGGAGATCGTTGATGAAAAGTAAGAATAAAGTTGGAGATAAAACAACTTTGAGGAACACCACAATTAACGAGAAGGGAGAAAGAAATTGCTATCAACGAGTGCTGATATGGAGCGACCAGAGAGAAAACTTGACAAGAGTAAGCAAAGAGAAGGAGGAAACCAAAAGGAAGGGAGCTTAGAGAGTA
>JABUQX010078491.1:0-25000 GCA_015478945.1 Trachelipus rathkii
TGGGGATGAACTAAAAGAGTGGCGGAGGCGAGGGCTTCTTTGAAAGCCTCAAAAGCAGACTCTGCTGCCGGAGACCAGTCGACTTTAGTGGTGCTGCCTCGCTGTTTAGGACGATGAGTGCAGTAAGCGGGCCTAGGAGGGCTGCCGCTGATTTCAGAAATCTGTGGTAAAAGTTGATCATTCCCAGATATTGACGAAGTTGCTTTTGATTTTGGGAAGAGGAAAGGCTCGGATAGCGGACACGGTCTACAAGAAGGCAAATACCCTCAGCCGAGACTGTGTGCCCAGGAATGTAAGAGAAGACGCGCCGAATACGCACTTGGTAGGATTGAGACGAATTCCCGCATCATCCAACCTACCAAAAACGGCACAGGTGATCCATATGTTCTTCAGGAGAGGAAGAAGCGACTAAAAGATCATCTAATATGCCCAAAGCGCAAAAGGAAGGCCACGGAGGATAGAATCGATGAACCTCTGAAAGGACTGGGCTGCATTTTTCAAACCGAATGGCATTCTTGTATACTCAAAGAGGCCAAAGGGGGTGATTACAGCTGTCTTAGGAACGTCCTCCGGAGCCACGGGTATCTGATGGTAGGCTCGAATTAAGTCCAAAGAAGAAAAAATGGTGTGCCAGACAGGTGGGAAGTGAAACTTTGTATATGCGGCACATGGTACCTATCCGGTGTTGTGGCAGAATTCAAAGCCCTAAATCCCCACAGGGTCTCCAATCACCCGTGGTGCCCTTAAGGACCATGTGTAGCGGAGAAAACCAACCTCTTGGAAGGGCGCACAATGCCAAGTTGCAACATGTGATTAAAACATGAAATTGATAGCTTTGAGTTTATCAGGAGGGAGGCGGCGAGCTCGAGCAAAGGTGGCTGGGCCAGTGTCTCGTATATGTGTCCACAAATGCTTAAGAGCGGGGTCTTGAAGAGCAGGATGCCAATAAAGAAGGATTCCTCCTGCAGAGATAGAAGGAAGGGACACTACGAAGAGGCGGGGCGATAGCGAAATGCCCTAGCTCTGAAGACCTAGGGAACCGGAGAGTAAAGAGCAGTATTCACCGTCAACTAGACGCCTATTACGAAGGTCTACCATAAGATTAAAATGGGACAAAAGATCAGCGCGAGGATGGCTGTGTCACTCAGCGACGAGAAAAACCCGGAACTGGCGGCGGAGAGACAGATCCAACGTACATAAACGCTCTCCATATACCGGAATGGAAGAGCATTAGCAGCGAAGAGTTACGGCCTGAAAGAGGAAGCCGAGTCTTGAGAAGCGCTGTGATGTGTAAAATCGAAAGGCTGCGCCCGGAATCGATCAGAAGGGCAAGTTTAGTGGACTGATCGTAAGATACGAAGAACATCCTGTTGTAGAGGAGGGAAGAAGAAGCCCAGCCTCTCCGTCGCCCTACGACGGGTTGGCTGCTGAGTTTCCCTGATAGAGAGGGCAGGAAGGATCGCATTTATTGGCATCCATGCCGAAAGTATGGTGATAATAACAGTACCCATGAGGATACTGGCGCTGGGGTGAGGAAAAAGCAGAAGGTGAACGAGGACCGCGAGAAGGACGAAAGTTGAAAGGAGTGGGATCACGAGAGCGAAACAGTGTTATTATATTAATGCCGCTGTAAGGAGAAAGGCAGTTTTTTATATCGGCCATGCAGTTTCAAGACCGAACCCGCGGTATCCAGAGCTGCCGAGAGGAGCTTGCTATGCGAAGCGCACCTAATAGAAGGATTGGTGTGGTGGATAAGGAGGTTGAGCTGGATGAGCGGCAGAAAGTCGGTGAGGGAAACAAGAGGGAGGAAGGGTGGCGAGTGTTGTAGGTACTGGGGAATGTGTGGGCGTGAGTTGTAGAATGGTGAGGAGCGTTGGAGAGTTGAAGAGGTGGAGAAAGAGAGGAAATTGCGTAAGAGGTGTGCCAAAAGGCTCACCGAGGCGCAAAATTCTGTCTGCTGTAGCGGCAACTACAGTGAGGGACAACGTCGCGGTTTATTGATTGCAGTTACGCTGTGATGCGAGCAGGCATCTTCTGGATGGAAAGGGTGCGACTTTTTTTCTCTTCCCGATTGTAGATGGGTGCCGCCCCAACAAACCCAGCATCCCTTACCAGTCAATTCCGAGGGTTTCATGTCGCCAGTGAGATTGCTCCAAGCAGAGTTCAATTGTTCCTCTCTGGTGGAGCCAAGGCGTCGATGTAATAAGGTTTTTGAGCGTGTTGTAAGGGGTTGTAGAGTTTCTAGTTGTTGCCAGGCCATCCCTGATTTAGAGGCAAAGATCTGGAGAGCATCACACCATCGGAATATCCTCATCCTTCTCGTCTTCGATGGTCAGGAGCGCTGACTTCGAGGCCAGGTCAAACAAACTGGGATTACGAAGAAAGGTTGCAAATGGAATGCTCGCGAGGGAGTAGACATGATGAAAGGCGTAGAAGTTGGTAGAGTGAAGGAAAGAAAAAGAAATTAAATAAGATGTGGAGCGAGCGGAGGCACTAATAACGGACCGAGGGTGGGAAAATCAAAGAAATTACAACCTTAGGAGCTAGACCAAGGGTTAAAATGAGGCTGCTGCGATATAAATTGCCAAAATACTTATATTTGATAATATAATATATATAATATATATATATATAGTATATATATAGTATATATATAGAATATATATATATATATATATATATATATATATATATATTTTTATAGTATATATATAGTATATATATATATATATATATATATATATATAAAATAATAAAAATTTTTTTTTTTTTTTTTTTTTTTATAATTATTTTTTTATTTGAGTGAGTGTACGAGGGTATCCACAGCACACAAGGTGTGGCTATACCTTGTTAGGGGTAATAATAATAAAAACAATAATAATAATAATAATAATAATAATAATAATAATAATAATAATAATAATAATAATAATATATTATAATAATATAATAAGTAATAATAATAGTATAATAATCTTTAATAAGTCATCATAGTCAATTATTCTTATGAATCATAATTTTTCTAAGAAATAAAAAAAAAAAAATACCGAATGCAGAACAAATTATATGTTCCGTATGAAATACAGAACTGTACCAAGGTAGGGTCAACAGCTTAGTTGATTACTCTGCCGACGAAGCTGGCTCTTGATGGCTGCAGCTGGCTCGAGAAGCGTGAAGTAGATAGAAAAAAAGGCACACAATGAGTGGGTAATCTACCGTTAAAAACAATACTACAAACGGTACAAAAGTGATTGGGTTCGTTTGTAATATTTCCTGGCCTTGTTGTGGGTGTTCTGAATCCCGCCTGGGAATCTAATCTTCACTCTTTGGGGTCACTATCTGAAGACTGGTGCTTATGACCGCTTCTTTAGCGTTGGTGAGAATTAATGTTCTTACAATTTTATTTTCCTACTTCTATTTTACAAGTGAGGGTTGGACCCCTTGTCCTAAAAAAAACAAAAACAAAGAATTAGAACAGGGTAAACCTAGTTATTACTATTCCACATATGAATCATATTCTGCAGGAAGAAAATTCCTACAGAATATGAAGCCTATGCGGAGTAGTAGTACAAATGTTATTAGTTTGAGGAGGCTGTTTATATGTATATTGCATACACAGGCAGGAACAAAGATTCTCCCTGGTATAATTTGATAAGCAGCATGTCCTAGTTATTACTATCTCCCATATGAACCAGTATTTCTGCAGGAAGAATTTCCTACAGAACATGAAGCTTATGTGGAGTAGTAGTACAAAGATTATTAGTTTTGAAGACGGCTGTTTATGTATATGCATACACAGGCAGAAAGAGGATTCTCCCCGGTATACTTGCATAAAGCAGCATTGCCTTTGATATGAGTCTCACACAGTACAAAAGATTATTAGTTTGAGAGAGGCTGTTTTATGTATATGCATACACAGGCAGGAAAAGGATCCTCCCCGATATACATTCGCATAAAGCAGCATTACAATTGATATGAGTCTCACACAGCACATTATACTTACAAAATTGCCCAAGCTTTATAACCCTAATGGCGAAGAGAGATAGAGAGAGACGAGAGAGACGAGAGAGAGAGCAGAGAAGAGGAGAGAGACGAGAGAGAGAGCGAGAGCGGCAAGACGATTACCTCGAACCTAGATACTTCTTCGACGCGAAGACGAACTGATGATATTGTCGGCAAAGAAGGAAAACGGTGCACCTAATTTGCACGATGAGTTCGAGCACGAATGGAACGCAGTTAGATACGACTGGGATAGAAGAGAGTAGGGAAGAAGTATCCCCGAATGAGGCGAAAGAATTGTCAGAAACCCGGAGAAGATAAAGCGATGTCAATTAACCGAGGTGACAGGGCCTCCGTCTTGTCGCCGGTCTCAGAGTAAACAATTTGACGAGAACTCGAGAAGTGAAGAGCTGCACTTATGAAGGGCATAAGCGTCTAATGAGAGAGAGACGAGAGAGAGAGAGAGAGTGCTGTTCACCTCTGCGCTACTATCACCCAGCTTAGCCTTACTCCAAACTGCTATGTAACGTTTACGTCCGCTAGGGTTAGATATAGTAAATACCGATCTATGCGACCTCTATTTACTATATTTTCGCTAAGATATGTGTAAAGTTCCTAATTCTAACATTTTTGGGCTGTTCACCTCTGCGCTACTATCACCCACTTAGCCTTACTCCAAAATGCTATGGTAACTTACGTCCGCTAGGGTTAGATATAGTAAATACCAATCTATGCGACCTCTATTTACCATATTTCGCTAAGATATGTGTAAAGTTTCTAATTCTACATTTTTGGGCTGTTCACCTCGCACTACTATCACCCATTTAGCCTCACTCCAAATGCTACTGAACTTTTTGACAGTCCGCTAGGGTTAGTCATGTGCGGAAATAACGGCCTTATCCCAGAGCTGTTATTCCCACATTATACTTAAAGTAATGCAAACTCTTAATCTCCAACCTAGTTTTCTCCTTACACTAGCCTCTAACCCCTAAGTTTGGCTAATTGCTTGAACTGCTACTTAAGCTTACTGCGAATTTTACACTGGCATGCATGAACACTTCACTTTGTTTTCCTACTAGATTTTAGGCATTCTTTTTGATACGCTATTCAATCTAATGCGTTTTCGTTGCAACCTATTTCTAGACCTCAGCTTTAGGCTCCACCAACTAGTCTAGGTTCGCCTAACTTTGCTCTAACCTAAAAATGTACTTAATAGGCTGCCCTTATTCTAAACTCACCTTGTTTTTGGGTTTAATTATTTAATTAGCATTCATTTGCTTGTATTTTAATGTAATGTTGTAATTTTGCTGTTATTTTTGTACTAATTCTCTAGAAGGAAGCTACGTGCTGTTGCGATTTTAAAAAATGATAATTCGGCGGCTTGGTGGCGTGGCTTAGTTCCACGAAACAACAACCATATCTTAAACATAGGGCGTGTTCGGCTCTACTCTGTAACTTGTAGTTCAGCTCTGTAGTTCGGCTCTGTAGAGAGTTTCTTTCCACTTCCACAGAGAGTACCCTTCCACAATATATATATATATATATATATATATATTATATATATATAATAATATATATATATAGTATAATATATATATATATAATATAATAATATAATATATATATATATAATGTATATATATATATATAGTATATAATAAAATATAATAATATATTATAGTATATAATATATATAATATATATAATATATATATAATAATATAATATATATATATATATATAATATATATATATATATACATATATATTCGTATGTTAATAGAAAAATAGATAAATAGATAATTAAATAGTTAAATAGTCAGTCAACTTTATTATAATTTTTTATATAAAATTTGGAAATCTCCGGGGGGGACATTTTGATTTTCGGGGGGGAAATTCCCCCCGGGCCACCCCCTGAATTAAACCCTGCTCGGGATCATTTCACCGCGGTGGATCCCTATAGGATTATCTAAATCCTTCTCCTCGAATGAGTCTTTGTCAGCACTTCCTAGTGCAAGATACTGGTTGTCTTCTTCAGGAGCTTCTACAGCAGATTCCTTCTTCTTTGAGACTTGAATATTTTTTTCTTCTTCAGGTGTTTTCTTTTCAATTTCCACCGCCTCTTCTGTGTATATATTGATCTGAGGCAAACCTTGGTGAGTGTTTGGCGTTACGCACACACTCTTTTCTGCCATAACGATGTTAGGGGACCTTAACTCCTTCTGAGTTACTTACAATTGCTTGTTTTACGTGAAGACTCTGGTACTGTGACCCATCCCAACTAACATCAGGCATGTCTGGAGGTAAAACTCCGTCGATATTACCTAAAATCAAGTCATACACAATATCAGGCATGATTACAGCCTTCGTTCTTCCTGTGTAGTATGGAGTATCCAAATCTACAATCGCGAGTGGATCTCCCTTCACGGTGTTGTCCAAAAGCCTCATATTTGTAAATTATCCAGTATACAGCTCTTCGGGAACATACTTTTGTCTTAACACAGTTCCATTACATCCTGTATCTCGTAAACAACGGACGTGAAACCCATTTGAAAAGCTATCAACGACAGGCAAATGATGGGGGTTGTCATCCTCACCACCTACCATACAGACTTCTACTGTCTTGGCTACTTCTTCTACTGGAGACACTTCATTACATTTTTCCGCGGTAATATCTGCTGTAGCCACAGTAGTTCCTGAATTGTTCCTTTGCCTTCCATAATGAGTATTAATACTCATATCGCTATTATTAAGCGATAATCTACAGAACTTTGCAATGTGCCCGCGTTTATTGCACCTGTAGCAGGTAAATGAATCCTTCTGCTCAGATTTATCTTTGTTGAAGTCTTTCTTTTCAGTGTTGCTTTGAGCAACATTTGTAGACTCATTCATTTTATTGGCATGTGTACCGCTATACGTTGGCCTTTATTATTTTTAGTTGGTCTGCTTTTATAATTATCGTGTGACTGTTTCGCTGGTGCTAGCTTTTTCATGCGCGTACAAGTAATTTTCTGAACTTGTAACAATATCTTTCATGACCTTATTGTTTCTTTTTTTTAAGAAAGTAGCTAGTTCTTTAGTTGTTTTATATATATATATATATATATATATATATATATATATATTATATATATATTATATAGAATATATATTATATATATATATATATATATATATATATATATATAGTAGTATATATATAATATATAGATATATTAGTTGTCACCACCACTCCGGCAGAGCCCTATTCAAGGAGGATGTGTTAACACGTTCAGAAGCTCGCCAACTACGCAAAATTACGCATATAGCAACAGAAGGCAAGCCTTTTGAAGTGAGGAGGATTTAAATTCAGCAGGGAAAACAGAGATGGAAGAGAATCCACAGAACAGAGGTGGCAGGAAAGAAGAAAAGTACCATTCTAAAATGGTGAATGCATTTGAAGAAAACTCAATGCGCAAGACACAGCACCCCTTGTTGATACGCGGGCGTTGTAAAGGTGGTGGTACGCGAGTGACAAGTTTCCTGGAGCACCTGCCACTGCGTCTTATAGAAAAAAGAATAAAGACACAACATCACGCCGCAAAATAAGAGGGAGGGGTCAATGATGAAGTGAAAATACGGAAGAGTTATAAGTCTTTTGCCTTTGACTCGACCCTACTCCAAAAAGCCGGTGAACCAGAGCCCCCCAGATATGAGAGAGCAGTACTCCATACAAGGCGGATGAGACCTTGTATAGCTGGAGTAGCTGAAAAAGAGGAAAAAAAAGTCTCGCAGTCTAACAGAACTCCCAGTTTCTTTGAGGCACGCCCTAGGCAACCCTTGTGATTCTGAGGTTCCAGACATTTTTGTTTTCATGTTAAGGCAAGGATCTTATATTTGTCAACAGGAGAGACGAGAGGAACCGTCGAAAGAGATAGGAAATTAGAAGGTGTTTTTAGAAGGAAATTGTAGAAGTTGAGTTTTTAAAGAATTAAATTTCAACAAGGGTTGGAGACACCCCACCGAAATTTCTATCCAGATCTGGAGAATAGAATCGGAAAGATTAAGTAACGGAAGGCAATTCTAGAAGTAAAAGAGGAGCAGAATTGAAATGAGTGAAAGAATGAAGGGTCGAGTCATCGCCAAATGAGTGGATAGATTAGATGTGCAGGTTGAGAAGATCATTAATGAAAAGTAAGAATAAAGTAGAGATAAGACAGACCTGAGGAACACCACAATGACAGAAAAAGAGAAAATCGTCCCGTCACAACAGCCGATATTGAGGGATTTGAGAGAAAACTAGACATAAAGTAAGCAAGAGAAGGAGAAAAGCCCCAAAGGAGGGAGCTGGCAGAGCAGACGCGTTTGCATACACGTGTCAAAATGCTTTGATATGTCAAGCGCCACCACGCAAGTCATCCCATAGTTCCTAAATGCGGAAAACCATAAATCAGTAAGATTAGGAAGTATATCCCAGCAGACCTTGAACCGGCCGAAAGCCGTACTGCGATCGGAAAGAATTGAATGAGATTTCAGATGATTAAGAAATGAGAGTTGAGAAGCGTTTCAAAGATCTTAGACAGAATACAAGTGAGAGCTATAGGGCGATAGTTTGAAGGATCAGAGCGTCTACCTTTTTTAATAGGTTGGAACATGTGCGTGCTTCCAACACTGAAGGGAAAGTTTAGTATATTGAGACATAGAGAATATAGTTGAACGAGAGGAGGGACCAGCACGGAAGCACCACTCCCTTCAACTACGGGAGGAATGCCTCTGGCCACCCGCCTTTCTAATGTCATAGATTTCAGGAGCCCATGCACCCGAACAAATGTAATAACAGGCAAAGGCATAGACACCTGAGAGGAGAAGGGGAGGAAGAGAATGCCAGAATCGTCCGGCGTTGAGTTTGAGGAAATAGGAGGCCAAAGAGATGATTGGCCTTTCAGTTGGAGAATTAGCAACAGAACCATCAGAACGAATTAGAGAGGATGAGAAAGGCAGATTTACAGAAGTTGTTAGAAGATGTTTTTTTGCAAGAGGCCAGAAAAATTTGTCAGCAGGAGAACCAAGGGTTAGCGCACTATCGTTTGATGAAAGCCCGCTTTGCTCGTCGAGATATCCTGCAACGATTTCTAGCTGAATGAAATTGCAAGAGTGATAGGAGAAACAGAGTTTTTCACCCCCGATACGCACTGTTCTCTAGCCTGAATGGCAGAGGAACAAGTACGATCGAAACATGATTATGAGGAGAGAAGATTTAGTCGAAGAAAGGAATGAACCTGTCATCCCATCAACGATTATAGCTCCCACTTATCGACAGAAGCTGAAGCAGTCACCAGAGTCAAATCAGTCATTCCAATCATAGTTTGCGAGAAGCGACGCATGGCCCCCCAATCGGCCCGCATCAAAGTGCCCAGAAAACGCGTGGGCAGGCATGGAGTGTTGGAGAGATATAAGGAATATAAGTTGTGGTCAGATTTACCCAATAGGAAGCGAAGATGGTGTATTATAAAGGCTTAGTGGTGAACATAGGCAAGTGGTTCAAAGAATGGGTTGCGACATCTAAATGTGTGTGGTTTCTTTAATTAGTTGCTCCAGATGAGAAATACTAAATGATTCGCTTCCTCCCCACCATAAATCAGCAGTATGAGCAGCACCCACCATTCAGTTGTTGTTGTACATTGAAATCGTCCTAAATATAGGACTCGGTATTTGATGAGAAGATATAACAGGTCTCGTGAGAAGTTATAAGATATTCAAAAAAAGGCGTGAAAATTGTTCTGTTAGGGAAACAGTAGCAGAAGCACAAGATTATTGTAGTTGAAGGAAGAGATTTTAAGTCACAGAACATCGAAGTTAGGAGATTCGAGATTTTCGAGACGTGTTACAGGATTGTTTAGGTTTGCATAGGAAATTATGAAATAAGTTATAGTTGGATACATTAAACGAGTTAGATGATGAATTCTTAGCCATCTGTGTCTCAGACAAGAGCAAAAGGTTAGGTTTAGTTAGAGTTAGAGTTTAAGCCGCGGATGTTAGTAAAGTCTATAGAAAGCCCGCGCCTGCGCAAATCTGCATCACACACGCACACACAACCACACCAAAACCAAAACAACAAACAAAGACAAACAGACAAAAAAAAACAGGTTAAAACTATTCACACACTAAAGAATCGTAAATGTTAAAACGATAAAACCGTATTTATAATAAATATGTAAAATATGAAAAATTTTGATAGTTTAAAACACTCACGCACTCGTACACCCTCACAAATTTCCGAAAAAAAAATTACAATTATTCAACATAAAACTGGTTATGTATAAATTAAAATAATAATTACCTAAAAACGTAGGTGCTGTACTAAAAACCCGTTTAAAATAAACAAAAAAATAGAAACACTAAAAACTTAAGTTAAAAAAGACTAAGAAAAAATATATACCCTAGTACTATCTACACTACGTATTACACAATCCTAAAAACTAACTATTGCTATCTAACATAACTAAAAGTTTCAAAATTAAAAATTAAAACGGATATCTTTTCTTTTAAAAGGATGATCAAACTCTTCAAATATTAAAACCATAATAGTTAAAAACAATTAAAACAGGAGAGCGTTCAATGTACAAACACACTTAGTGGCAAAATAACTAAAACATTTCAAACACTACTCAAACCATCGGAGCTCCAGTTAAGCACAACCTATCATCACACAGTCTAAAACACAATCTATAGTGGTCATATACTTATATATGGCAATAAATTTCATCAAATCATCGACACTTCCTTTTACACCCGCTGCAATTATCCATTTCTTCAGTACATCATGTACTTTCTTCATATATACAGCCGGATTATCATCTGTTGAGGGTGTCATTGCTTTAAATTTTGACCGGTAGCCATTTTCCGTTAAGTCGTATCTGACTAACAATGCTTTCTTTAAGACATCAAAATTCGACGAATATTCCAAAGTCATTTCGTTATAGACAGTAACTGCCTTTCCTGTAAGTAGAGATCCTAATAAGTGAGCATATCGTTCTCTGGGGATTTCGTTGGCAACAGCTTGCTTTTCAAACAATGCACGTTAGTCTTCCAATTGTGTTTTTTTCTTGACCTTCCTTCATCGAAGGAGTAACTTTAATCTTAGGGCCAACTGATTATATGCAGGAACAGTAGTAGTTGTGGGAGGAGGGCTGAAGGTCGCCATAAGTACCTCGTGCTGACGCTGTTTCTCATCAACATCCAGTCTCATTTGAAGCATTCTCTCTCTTCTGACTCTCTTGCGTCTTTCTCAGCTGCATCCCTTCTTCATCTGCCTCTTTCTCTTTTAGCCTATCTCTCTCAACCGCTCCTCTCTAAAAATATTCGCTGCTTCTACAACTGCTGTTACTACTATTGCTGAGTTGAAATAATAAACAGTAATGTTTGTAACTGCTCCTACTCCTGCTAAATTGAAATAGCACACAGTCACGGATAATTTTCAAAATTCCAAAAATCGAGCTATCTTCCTCAAATAGCTCACACTTTAAACGACGATAAAAAAATATAACGCTTTGCAAATTTATGGATATATGTATAATATATATATATATTGTATACATATATACTATATAACTCTCTCCTGCCAAACACAATCACTTACTCCTCACAACTATAATAGTTAATATTATATATATATAGCCCACTGAATTTATTTATACTTTATATATATATATATATATATATATATTATATTATATATAATATATATATATATATATAATATTATATATATAATATATATATATATATATATATATATATATATATATATATTAAAAAAAATCGTTCAAATTTGAAAATTGAACGGTAAAAAGGTTTAAGTTCTTGATTGTTACAAAGTCTTGCAGGTTACTTTTATTTTTTAACTTTTTATAATCAACCAACTAATTTTCAGTAGATTCTGGAAAATAGAAAACGCTGGAAGGAAAGGTGTTTGATCTATTTAGAAGTTTGAGCTATGTATATATATACAGGATAAATATATATACAGTGTATTAAATTCTTTTATGAATCTCTAATTGCATAAGTTTTCTTTTTTCTATTTTAAGAAATTGCTTAATTGGCGAAAGATTGGATTTAAAGTACTTGTTAATTTGAAGATTACATGAATAGTTTATTAGAATTTGGCTCTATTTGAATTGCAGTGATAAGTTTAAATTTATATAATAATTAGAGATTGAAAGATATACACAGAAACCGTTCACTAAAATTCATATTGACATAATTATCATAGGTATTTATATAATATATCATATTAGTAATTGTTTAGAGTTTGTTTAATGAGAATATGTAATTTATATAGTGTGCAATATTTTTATTAGATTTTTGCTGTAAGAATATTATTAGTATTATTTTATTATATTTTATATCACACATACATACATACTATTAGATAATATAACTTTTTTAATTTCCATAATACCATTGTTACTATAACTTCATCACTATAACCATATTCATATGGTGAAATATAACTATTTTATTCTTAATCATCAGCCTTAATATAATGTTTTAGGGAACTGAATCAAATCCATGAAGGTGTTTAAAAGATGAAGAATAGAAGAGAGTAGAGTAGGAGAGATATGTAGAGAGAGAGAGAGTTAGAAGAGAGAGATGAAGAGAGAGAGATAGAGAGAGATAGAGAGAGAGAGATGAATAGAGATAGAGAGAGTTATACTAAATTTACTATATTTTTGTTTTAATAATTTAAATTCTCTATTCCTAGATCTTTTTAATAATTAATTTACTACTTTATTTCTGTGATAAACTTAGGCAATTATTCAATGAGAAGGAGGACATAAATATAAACCTTTA
This sequence comes from Trachelipus rathkii, assembly GCA_015478945.1. Classification (NCBI taxonomy): domain Eukaryota; kingdom Metazoa; phylum Arthropoda; class Malacostraca; order Isopoda; family Trachelipodidae; genus Trachelipus; species Trachelipus rathkii. The sequence continues at coordinate 12,832 of JABUQX010078491.1, forward strand.
ATTTATTCGAAGTTATTAATAATTAAGATAATTATGACGAGAATATACGATATTTTACCACTTAGCCCTTTAAATTTATATCTTAGTTGTCATACAATATAAATTTATGAGAAAAATAATGCTCTTAGTTTGTAGTTTATAAAATAAAATTTGATTATTTACTTAATATAGAGAGAGAGGGGACGGCAGTATGGGGTAGGATAAGGACAGGCAAGGGGAAAATAGCAGGTAAGTTACACTTTTCGTCTCTACTCGTTATATAAATAAGAGGAAGGTACATTATAAGGGAACATTTAGAGAGCAAATTATTGATATTATGGGAAGCGGTGTAGATATAACTTTATTAAAAGAAACATGAACACAACGTGCAAATTGTTAAGAATAGATGCATTATAATATATATAATTTAATCAATTAAATAATATAGAATCGTGTACGGTGAGTAAGTTATATTAAATACATAAAATCAATGATGGTGGTAATACACATGAATAATAATTTATATGCAGAAAATATTAATATATATAATTCTAAACAATTAATTTAATTAGATTCATTATCATCATCCATTAGTAGATTAATGATATATCTTTTAATATATTTACTTATTACACTTTTTTTATATTTTCATTACTTTAATGTTTTTTGGATTTGTAAGTAATATTTTTGATGGTTATTGTTGTCTCTATTCCTGTCACGTTACTATTTTGGAAAGCTCATTTTATACACATTTGTTTATTTTGAATGTATAAAATTTGTGGTATTCACGCATAGCTCGAGAGAACTTCTGGGAGATGCGAGAGTTCTCACGGGACAACTCTTAAAACTAACTCCATCCCAGTGATTGGGACTTGTAAGCCTCTTTATCTTTTCAGTAAATATTGCGGTGACACTCTTAATTGAACAGCTAATATGTTTATTTTAATTCCCTTTCTGAGAATTGCACCATTAGATATTTTTTGAGAAGAAGGTAGTGTGTTTGAATTGTTATAGATTCTTTCGTGTGTTGACTTCTCGTTCGTATAGAACTATTTATTAATAGAGACAACTATGTTAGAGTGGAAAAGATTAAATTCACTTTGTTATATTGATTATGTTGTTATAAAATTTTTAAATTGTGTCTTTTTGGAATATGTCTTCACATACTCGTTTGTGCTATTTATTATATTGGATGGAGTGTAACGCTATTTACCAGTTATAAATTATAATTTACAATAGCACATTTGAGTCTTGCACTCCTAACAGAGAGATACAAGACTTGCCCTGAAAGGGGCTAATTGCTTTGGCTGACTCGCGACTGCTGTAACGCACTCTATGATGTGAGGGCTTTGACTTAACTTTGCTACATACACTCTTTATGCACACATATTGTAACAATGTCGGGAATTAAACTCTATTGCAGATGACCTTGCAGCTATAATTACTCATACAAGATTTAGAAAATAACAGGTTATTATTCTGCTCATCGACTTATTGGTAATCTCCTAAATCAAATAGATAAATTGAAGAGTGATGTGGAATTTGTTCAATATTTTTATTCCTTTATATATTAATTATAATTTAAAACTCTATTTTCATTCTAATGAATCATTAGGAATCAAAAATTTGTGGCCGGACACGGTAATCACGAGTAGCAACGAGGTGTGCGAGAAAGAGGTACTGCGTAACTCTTTCTAAGAATCATTATAGTTGCTTACCTACCTCAAATTCATTCTACATATACAAATTCGGATACGAATTTATGGTGATAACGGTTTTTGGCACTATTGTTTTTATAAATTAATATTATAATATGATATAATTAATATATATTATTATATATTTATTTAGTTATAATATATTTTAAATTTTTCTTATGAACTTAAATGTAATAAACAATGAATTAAATTAATCTATATATTAATGATAAAGGAATCTTCTTATATAAAATTAATAATTATTGTAAGTAGCACTACCTCACATTATTTTTTCACTTTGCATTAGAGCTTGTCTTAATGAATTATATACATTATGTTATACACACTGTTAAGTTACCTAGTCCTACATTGCAAAATTAATTAAATCCAATGTAACATAAATTAAATGTTATTGATATTTTTATTTTTATTGTTATTGAAATTCGTATCTATAAGTGTTTAATGATGATCCAAAATATAACTTCAAATTAATAAAGAATCCATTTAGATTTCTCCTTTATTATTTGTTAATAAAATAATAAAATAATAAATTTACTAAAATCGTAAATTGCGATAAAACGAGATTTCGCATATTAAATAAGGAATACAAATACTAATTACAGTACTAATATTATTTATTTATTTTATAATTAATATATTTAATATATACTATGCAATGATACCGAAGTTTGAATACGTAAATTTTTAAAAAGTTATCCGAGTACTTTTTAATATAGAAATAAAAATACCTTTTACCTCAAATTAGGTGCTTTCAGCGCTAACAAATTAAGATGAATGAGCTTTTTATGTTAATATATATAGCTATCATTATATACATTTTCTTTGCGCTTAGATTGGCTGAGAGTAATGTAAACATATAATATAATAAATTAAATATTGATTAATGTTGATATCATCTCAATTGATTTAGTAGTACGCGATAAGGTGTGAGAAGTGTTATAATTATAATATTTATTAATTCATTTTAACTGATCCGCTTTTTCAAGTCAATAGCAGCATTATATATATATATATATATATATATTAATTTAATTATATATATATATTATATATATATATTATATTAATTATTTATATTATATATATAATATTATAATATATATATTTATATATATATTATATATATTATTCATATATATTTAATTATATATATTATTATATTATAATATAATATATATTATTATATTTATATAAGTATATATTATATATATTATATATATTATAATAATATATATTAATATATATATATATATATTTATATTATAATGGGGCGCGTAGACAATTTTTTTTCTCACGGTTCCGGCTTAAATATATTATTTATTATATATTACATATTATTAATATAGATTTAATTTATAATATTTATATATATATTTAATTATATATATTTATTATAATATATTTAATATATAAATTTAGAAAATTTTTTAATGTTTGCATATTTATACTAATTTAAAAGAATTATTCATAAAAATAATTTCTAAATTAATTTGTAAGAAAATTTTATTATGTTATATTGTTTATAAATATATGTATCTTTATATATAAATAATATGTCTTATATATTCAAATTAGACAATGAAAATAATATTTGAAATATAATTTATATGCAAAAATGAGAATTTTTGATTTATTTTTTGTGCTTTATTTTCTCTCATCTGGTCAAGCGATACATGCTATTCATGCAGTCAATATAATAGATATTACTGGAGCGGCTTCGCCAGCGCATCATAAAGTGACTTATATATTTATTAGATTTCAGCTACAAAGAATTTTCATCGATACAGAAATTTATAAAAAATAAATTATTATTCAAATTAAAAATAAAGAAGAAAATTAATTGAAAGAAAAATGTATTAATTAGTAATTATTTCGGTCATTATGTGACAAGATTTTAAAAATTTTCATCAATAAAACTTAAATTTTTCTCAGCAGTTTACAGTAGGGCAAGAGTTAATCAAAATTATATTGTTAAATATCTTGCATATATTTATTATTAAATAAGATTATTATTATTTAATATTAAGTTTATAATATAAGAATTTATCAAAATATTATTATTTTTTAATTTATTTATCCTTATTTTTATAGGTGGGTTTTATATCAGAGCTGAAGGAGGATAGACATGATGAAGTTTGATTGAGTTTGATATATTCAGGTCCCGTCACTGATTACGTCCGCCAGGTAGTACCGAGAATTACGAGCTCCGATTACTATCTTTTCCATCTTTTTTGTGGTTTACCTTATATTTGGTTATATCTTTTAGTTTAAAAAAATCGAATACTTCAATTAGGCAAATTTGAATTACTTTATCCTCTTCACTTTACTATGAAGAGCTAGAGCTTATTTTCTTATTTCATTCTGTTATTCTTATTACTCATAAAATGATCTTAATTTTATCATACACAGATATTTGGCAACATTATTTTAACAATTTTATTTAATCTTTATATTTCAAGGAGTTATCGATTTATTTTTTATTTATTTTTTTTATAATTTTCAAAGATAAAAATGATTCAATTTACTTACTTTACTGATTTCCCTGTAGTATAGTATTATGTGCTGTATATTATTTAGTTTTTTGTTATATGATATTGCTTTATCTCATTATAGGGAGTTATATAATATACTAGTAACCATATAATTTAATATTATATAATTTATTTATTATATATATATATATTAATATTTATATTAATTAATTAATTATATATATATTATAGTATAATAATATATATATTATATAATTTACCTGAGTAGAGCTAGTATATAAGAGGAATTGAGTGAAAATAAAGGTGATTGGGTAAGGTCAGGGATTTTTATTTAAGACTAATTAAAATTTTGTAACAGGTTGGTGAACATGGCGTTGGAAGCTGTGGTTCTCACGTTTGACTTTCTTCCCTCATACCGGTAGGAAAGTTGCGATAAAGACTAAGATAAAGTTCAGATAGAGTAGTGGTCTCATACTCATTATTAATTAGAATATATGTATTTAAGGATGAGAAAGTTTGACTGCCTGGTAGGGGTATTTAAAAATATTAAGGGTGAGTCAGTGAGAGTAGCAGAGAGTTGTATAAAATTACAATAAAAGGCTATTAGGTGAGAGTGAGAGTAGTAGAAGAGATATGAGATGAGAGAGAGAGAGAGAAGAGATGAAGAGACGTACTAGTAGAGTAGAATATAAGAGAGAGAGTATAAGAGAGAGAGAGAGAGAGAGATGAATATTAATATAGATAGAGATGATAATATGTGAAGTGAGAAGAGAGATAAGAGAGTAGTAAGTGATCACGCCTTATATATGATATGATATATTTATATAGTATATCTAGCCTATTTATAAGTTTATCGAATATACTTAATATATGTGAGTGAGTGTGTGAGTGAGTGGAATATTAGTAATTCATAAGTTTAATGATGTTGTTTATTGGTACTGTGCTGATTTTGATGATATAAATATAAAAACATTGTTAAAGCATTTTCTTATATTAAACATTAACTAGCGAGAAATATTTAATAATTATTAAAATCTAATAGATAGTGATATTCTTATCTATTAAGTTAAGCAGAAATAATTTAATTAATTCGTATACCTTTCTTGATCTCAGGTTGTTAATAATTTTGCATGTGAGAGCTTTCAAGCTAAATATATAGTGTAGCAACACCAAGTGAAGAATCAATTTCAATAAAAAGCCAGTATGACAGATTTGTAAGAACTTCTTTCTTGTATGCTTGTGATGAGATTGTGATAAAAGTATGCTTATGGAATTGTCTTGATTACGATAGATTTGTGTTAGATATTTTTAGTGATATTTTTACTAGTGCATTGTTTTCTTGGGTGGTGGAGGTTGGAGAGATTATCTTCACACTTAAGAATTTTACTATACAGTTCAAAGGAACTCAGATGAGGGCTAGTTTTCAAGGATGGGGAAATTATTCACATAAAGTGTCGTGTTATAATATTTTTGGATTAGAGATGGTGAGGGTCGCTGTGGAGTTAACTTTAAAGAAATTCAATTTGGTGAGGTGGAGTGGTTTTGTCCAGTATTACCTCACACAGAACATATTGTCTAGTACTAAACTGGTTCATGCAGATAATGAATAGTAAAGTCATATAGGAGATTCTGGAAATTGCTTTTTTGCTTCAGTATTTTAATCTCATTTTTTACTTCATGATCTGATTTCCACATATGACGAGAGCTTTCTCATTTTCTTCCATTGTCTTTGGTCTAGAAAGGCTTTGGAGGTAATAGATCGGTCTGGCATTGCACTATTCGTTAAATAATAAAAATGTTTGGATAACAAATAAAGGTTGTGTATGTACATATGTTTTTTCAAGTGGAGTGTTAGACTATGAAAACTACATATTTCAGAGAACTAAGAAACAGAGTAGTTATCTCTATAATATAAATGGTAATAAAGGCAACAAATATTGTTATGTCAGTTTATAGGTGTGTGGGTGAGAACGTAAGAGAGCTCGAAATATTTTGGCTACACTACAATACAGGCACTGCGACGCTGATGATGGTGAGAAGAATGTAAAAGCTCTGACATTAGTGTTGCATTTACAACACTCAAAACACTTAGTAATTTATTGCTAGCACATTTGTGAACTGGAAGACTTAAAAGATAAGGGAGTAAATATTTTGAAAGAAGGATTTTGGATTAAATTCCTATAATACCAATGATTGGATACTTATTGCTCCTCTCAATTAGCATTTACAGGAAACCGAGACGACGTGTTACGGAATTTCTCAAATAAGATTTTTATCCTCTATGGCGTGGCCAAACCTCTCTCTTACATCACCACTTGTTTTGTTTTCCTACGCGGCTTATCTCGTGTGAGGTTTGTACCCAAAATAATTTATTCTAGATATAACTTTAAAGGACCAAAAATGTTTTCTTATTTTTTTATCCACTAATATAAATGTGATGCTATATTCCATGGGCACTAGAAGATTGAAGAAACAATGGATAATGTATGGCTAATCGCGTGTGACATAAATTTCTAACTTCCTTATTGGGGTGATGAATATCTTATTACATGAATGGGAGAGTAAGCTCATTTATGCAGGTTATAACCTTGCAGATTACTGGAGAATATAGATGTTTCGAAGATTATTCCACAGTGCCTTCTGGAGGGAGTAGATGCGGAAACTTCCTTTCTTTAATAAAATATTGAACTCATTTTGAGGAGTTGTTCATGTGTGAGGCACCACATTTTAGCTTATAAAGGTTTTTGATAGGTGTGTCTCCTCAAGTCTAGAATAGGTATGGAGGTATCTTAAATATTCTGTAGATTCGTAACCTAATTTCGTGTCCATGTTCTCAAACCAATTTTAAAGTTAAAGTTTTTGAAGGTTTGGCAAAAAGGTGGACAAACATTAGTGTTTAATTAATTTAACACTACTATCAAAGGTTTAAAGAATAAATAAAAAATATTTTGTGTTTTGTTTTTTTTATATATGAAAACAATAATAATAAATTTGACATGTTATAGGTGAACTTATACTGGATATCAAAACTCAAACTAACTTTTTTTAGACCGATTGTTATATTGCTCTAAGAGTAACAGTACAAGCCTTAGTAAAAGAGTAAAACTAATCTTTTTAGAAACAGAATTGTTACCTTCTCTAAGAATTTATGAGATGGAAAATTGTTTTAAATTATTGAAGGTAGATAAAATTTAATAAGGATAGCTCAAAGTGAAATATAGGTAATTTGAGGAAAGATTAGTAACATATAATAATTTTACTATAATTTAAAAAAAGGGAAGGCAGCAGTCTTAAATCGTGCAGAAGAATTTATAAAGAGATTAGGGGTATATAAGTAATAGCAGATGCTATATAAGTTGGAGTTTGATATTATTTTCTGATAAAATGCTAATAATAAGAGTCAGAGGTGAGATAAAACATGATCAGATAAAGGTTTTATATTTACTGAGCTATTTTTCTAATATTCGTTAAAATGATGTGATTCATTTTAAAACTATGAGAATTAGGCTTCTTTTATCTCATTGGCTATTTCGTTGAGATGTATTCGCTATATAAATAAGTTATTTCAAACGATAAGATCTAGAGCAATAGTTGTATTCTTAGTCGTTGCTTCACGTGTTGACATAAACAAATTGTGTATATATCTATTTAATAATTCTCAGAATGTCATAGCGTGTTTAATTCTGTCTCTTTGAAGTATAAAGCATAATTGAAATCTCGTCGTCATACTTAATTTAATTAAAACCCAGAGATAATTGTTTGTTGTGTATTCGTTTGTAAAAAGAGTAAATTGGTGGTGTGCAGTGTGTGAGGATAGAGTGCTCACTCTCTTTGTTCATTTATTTCACACTTAAATATTCTTTTTGGCACACAGAGAGGGACCTCCCCTGCTCTTCCACGGCTTATACATATATTTTTATTGAGACTAGTTTAATTATTATCTCTAATAGTAAATTAATCAAATTAGATAAGTTTTACAATAAATCAAGGGTCTTAGACTTATTGTTGTGCAGACCAAATTATTGCACTAAAGCTATAGTTCCTCTTCTTTATAGTATATCACTTCAGGTATTTACACCCTTGTCATAGAAATAGAGCGCAAATGATAAATAGTGTTAGCCAGTAATATATATAAGGTTAAGATATAAGTGAATATTTGAGATGTTATATTTTAGTAAATAAGGTTCTGGATGTATTTTTTGAAGCTTTTTATATCATATTTCTTTCAAGACTACCAAGGGTAAAACGTGGTTAAATTCATATTAATACCAGATAGTTCATAAGATTTATGTTTATAATTAATTCTTTCGGCTTAAGATAAATTAAAAAATATTGAAAGTGAGATTTGAAATTAGAAATGAAGTAATTAAAATAATTATTTGATGGGTTCAAATTTTGATAATAATAGTAACTAGGTTTCTCATTTTGTAGTGGTTTCATAGTATAATTGATCGAGAATCAATTTATAGTAGTTAGTCGTTAGAGTAATAATTATATATAAATAAGTCAGTACGTAATGAACTGTTCTATCTCCAACTCTTTTTATCTACTTTTCATCTGGCGTTAAGATTGATAATAGATGTGATTTGAAGCTTATACTTTGTTTCCCTATGAAGTGATGAAAATTTAAAAAGATTTGGTAGAATTAGGAACAAATTTTACCAAACACACATCTTATCTCTTTATAGGCAGAAACTTTTGTTTTTTATTTGGAGGAATTTGAAGCTGAAAGGGAATATAGTAGAGTTTTGGTGTCTCACATCGTCCAAACACCTGAATTGAGCTAAGAACAAGTGCTGGGTTTATTGGAGAGAGGCTTTGTGTTTCAAACGAAGCTCAAATGTAAAGAAGATCCGGAAATGTTTCCAGAGATGAATTAAGGCAGGGCAGGTTTTGTAACAGTAACAAATTATGTGCAATTGTGTATATTATATTAATATAATATATATATAGTATATATATATATATATTATTATATTATATATATATATATATATATATAAGTATATATCTAATATATATTATATATATAATATATATATATATTATTATATATATATATTAGGTGATTTGAGTGGGCGGCTTTCACCGTAGTCGAATTATAGGAAGATTTTCCTTCGCATGGTCATAGGGCGACAGGGCTATTATTACTCCTGGACCAGGTTGGAATCTTATGGCCGGAAGCAAGAATTCCTCTGGAGAGCTCTGGGAGAACGAGTTTTAAGGCCTAATGAAAGAAAGATGTTTTAGTTCTAACACGAAAGGGCTAAAACATACCTGAGAGTGTTGAACTCGAGGACTGGCGTCGGTAACCATTGCGCCGAGAAATGGTCTTCTAGAGTGCTCTAGGTTTAAGAGTTTCGGGTCAGAAGAAGAAGATGCTGGACCAACTGACAGGGCGAAAGCTTTTCCAGTTGTTAGAGATTAATATATATATATATATATTATATATATATATAATATAATATATATATATATACTATATATATATATATATATATATATATATATATATAATATATATATATATAATATATATATATATATTATATATAATATATATATATATATATATATATATATATATATACTGTATATATATATATAATATATATATATCTATATATATATATTATATATATATATATATATTTATTTTAATTTATATATATATATAATATATATATATAATATATTATATATATAAAAGGTGAAATTACGATAGGGAATTCTTGTGAGACATAGCATGCATTGTCTTAGGGTGTATGCAACTCTGTAAGAGGCTATTGCAAGTCTCATGCATATCACTTTAAATCAATGGTGGTCTGCTTCATACTTACATAATGTACATTGTTTAAGACGCAATTGTTTGGCGCCTCTTTCCTTCCCAAAGGAAAGCAGTGCCAAACAAGGGTTGTGATTGGTGCTTGGGTCCTGAAGGGACGCCACAAAATCACACTCGAGAGTATTGTGGACAGCCTCATAGCGTGAGGATGCCCTAAGAAAGTTGTAAGATCAAACCAAACGCCGGAAGGCTATTTAGGATAGGGAAATTAGTGCCATATCTTATTTGTTAGTCTGTGTATTTTATTCTAGTGCTAACGTTGATCTGTGCCCATTAATTACTTATCTATTTGTTTGATAAAAATCATATTTGTCCATATATCTCACTCTCATAATAATAAAGCCATAACGTTGAAAGTAACTTAATTAATTCCCCAATTAATGAATGCAAGTTCATTAATCAATTGATAGTTGGAGTGATTCCAGCCTATATATCACTGCTGCCCCCTAAAGTGACTAATTAGAACCCCCCTAATTTGAAGTTAGATACGTTAAAAATTGAAAAAAAAAAAAAAAAAAAAATCTTTCTTTCGTTACTTTCTCGTATTAAGTGCTTAAAAGAGTGATATTTGGACAAATTAAATAAATTATTTGAGTCAAAATTAATAATAACGTGAAGAATAAGCTTCTTATTAACCTCATTTGAAAATAAGAAAGCAAAGTCGTTATTATAACATTCCGGTTAGTAACAGAAAAACCGTTGCTATTTCGAAAGTTTGAGAGTTCAAAATCAAGCTCTTGATATTAGGCTTAACCCAACAAACGCCTAAACAAGTGACTCAAAGTTACGCCAAAACCCAGTCAGTAACAACAAGACCATAGAAAATGGTATCAACAAAGAAGCTGACTCTTAGGACTCAAACAAAGAAGTCCACAAAAGGAAATAAGGGGAAATCTCCATCCCCCCAACGAATGCCACCCGCACATGATGACGCAGGCCCATCTGTATCGTCATCAGATGCCGAGTTGGAAATCACGCCACAATCTTCGCGCCAAAAGAAAAGGGCGAGGCGTCCTGATACCGACTCACCATTAATTAAACAACATCAGTCAACCTACATCAAAGTCAGTTTACCCAACCCTTCCTGGACTTACCGCATCGTCCTATACTCTTGGGTTAGAGTGTCTGATCAACAAGCTGAGTCTTCAATTATTATAGAAAGACACCCCCATGTATCACATATATATCATCGAGACACACATATATCTGCACACTACATATGTCTCAAAAATTAATCCTCTCCAAAATAACGCTTATCGTCTGCTATTAGAAAATATCGAGGAAGTTTACCTTCCCGCCCTAAGAAAACATAATAAGGGACGTGTTCAAACAGGGCATGAGACCCATGGAATTGCCAAGTGAATACCTCCATCGAGTGAAGGGGGTATTGGGGAACAAAAGCTTCGATGTGTTAGTAGAACACAACCCTAAATTTGCCATAGATCTCTTCTTAGAGCAAATGGATCAAAGTGTGCAGATGTCAGTTTATTCCCTGGCCGAAGAAAATGACCTCCATAGAATGGTCAAGGTCGCAGATGATCTTTACCGAAACTTTGTTCGAAAAGGAAAAAATTACCAACGGCCAAACGAAGAACAGACTTGCTCTGTAAATTCTGTGCGCAACAGAACAGACACAAGAGAAACAGACTCCGCCTACCCACCTCTCAGCGCGCGCGAGCAAGAGCGCAAACATGAGGCTGGTAACAGCGGCGAAAGCCAGCTGTCACGCCAGATGGCCGACCTCACGAAGACGGTGAACGAGCTCGCTCGCTCACTTCAACAAGTCATTAAAGGCCAATCCGAAACAGCTGAGAGAGGGAATAGGACACGCGAAAAAAGTAGGTCACGCTACTCAGGATCAGATGCAAATGGATACAGCAAGGCATTTAATAACGCCGTAAACCAGTTATGTTATTATCATGGTCGCTATCTCTTCAAAGCCTACCGATGTGAGAGTAGTGAGTGTCCTATGTACCCATTAATATATAGTAATAACGAGAGAAATACTACACCAAATGTCCCATCATCGCAGGGAAACTCCTAAGGAGGCTGCGAATTTTTCCATCTAACAGCAGCCATAAAAATCATACTCACAACAGAAAAGTGAGATTTAAAGATACCATCCAAGTGATAAA
>JABUQX010078491.1:30000-47500 GCA_015478945.1 Trachelipus rathkii
TTATTATTATTTATTATTATTAGGTATTATTATTATTATTATTTATTAATTATATTATTATTTATTATTATTATTATTATTATTAATTCTATTATTTATTATTATTATTATTATTATTATTATTATTTGTAAGTAGTAGTAATAGTAGTAGTAAGATTTTCATTATTTTTATTATTGTTAATAGAGCTATTTGGATTGGTATAATTTTTATTTAATTCATCAGCACTATAATTTTGTAAGTTTATTTTACAACTTTCATCACTGTTCGTAAGGTGGTCATTTATCACTTGGATGGTATCTTTAAATCTCACTTTTCTGTTGTGGGTATGATTTTTATGGCTGCTGTTAGATGGAAAAATTCGCAGCCTCCTTAGGAGTTTCCCTGCGATGATGGGACATTTGGTGTAGTATTTCTCTCGTTATTACTATATATTAATGGGTACATAGGACACTCACTACTCTCACATCGGTAGGCTTTGAAGAGATAGCGACCATGATAATAACATAACTGGTTTACGGCGTTATTAAATGCCTTGCTGTATCCATTTGCATCTGATCCTGAGTAGCGTGACCTACTTTTTTCGCGTGTCCTATTTCCTCTCTCAGCTGTTTCGGATTGGCCTTTAATGACTTGTTGAAGTGAGCGAGCGAGCTCGTTCACAGTCTTCGTGAGGTCGGCCATCTGGCGTGACAGCTGGCTTTCGCCGCTGTTACCAGCTTCATGTTTGCGCTCTTGGTCGCGCGCGCTGAGAGGTGGGTAAGTGGAGTCTGTTTCTCTCGTGTCGGTTCGGTTTCGCACAGAATTTACAGAACTCCAAGTCTGTTCTTCGTTTGGCCGTTGGTAATTTTTTCCTTTTCGAACAAAGTTTCGGTAAAGATCATCTGCGACCTTGACCATTCTATGGAGGTCATTTTCTTCGGCCAGGAAATAAACTGACATCTGCACACTTTGATCCATTTGCTCTAAGAAGAGGTCTATGGCAAATTTAGGGTTGTGTTCTACCAACACATCGAAGCTTTTGTTCCCCAATACCCCTTTTACACGATGGAGATATTCACTGGGCAATTCATCTGGTCTTATGCCTTGTTTGAAGACATCCCGGATCCTGTTCCTTAAGGCGGGAAGGTAAACTTCTTCGATGTTTTGTAATAGCAGACGATAAGCGTTGTTTTGAAGAGGAAAAGTGATTTTGGAGACCAAGTTTGTGGGCAAAATTGGAGCCAACAAACGAACACGTTCGTGGGTGTCTCTATATGATTCAATTTGAAGATCGTTGTTGAGCACTTAACCAATTTATAACAATCATAAGGGTCAAAGGTTGGTAACTGACTTGATGTTAGTTGACTGTATGTTTTTAATAGTGAGTCGTTCAGGACGCCTCGCCCTTTTCTTTTGGCGCGAAGATTGTGGCGGATTTCCAACTCGGCATCTGATGACGATACAGATGGGCCTGCGTCATCATGTGCGGGTGGCATTCGTTGGGGGGAGAGGGAGTTTGGTCCTTCCCTCTTTTGGTGGACTTCTTTGTTTGAGTCTTAAAGAGTCAGCTTCTTTGTTGATACCATTTTTTTTTTTGTTGTTACTGACTGGGTTTTGGCGTAACTTTGAGTCACTTGTTTTAGGCGTTTGTTGGGTTAAGCCTAATATCAAGAGCTTGATTTTGAACTCTCTCAAACTTTCGAGATAGCAACGGTTTTTTTCTGTTACTACCCGGATTTGTTATAATAAGACTTTTCTTTCTTATTTCAAATGAGGTTAATAAGAAGCTTTATTCTTCACGTTATTATTAATTTTGACTCAAATATTTTATCTTAAATTTGTCCAAATATCACTCTTTTAAGCACTTAATACGGAAAGTAAACTGAAAAGACAGATTTTTTTTTTTTTTTTTTTTTTCAATTTTAACGTACTACTTCAAATTAGGGGGGTTCTTAATTAGTCCTTTAAGGGGGCAAGCCAGTGATATATGGCTGGAATTCACTCCAACTCATCAATTGATTAATGAACTTGCATTCATTAATTGGGGAATTATTCAAGTTACTTACTCAACGTTATGGCTTATTATTATGAGGTGAGATATATGGGACAATATGATTTCTATCAAACAATAGATAAGTAAATTATGGGCACAGAATCAAACGTTGCATAGAAAAATACCAGACTAACAATAAGATTATGGCACATTTCCTAGTCCTAAATAGCCTTCCGGCGTTTGGTTTGATCTTACAACTTTCTTAGGGCATCCTCACGCTATGAGGCTGTCCACAATACTCTCGAGTGTGATTTTGTGGCGTCCCTTCAGGACCCAAGCACCAATCACAACCCTTGTTTGGCACTGCTTTCCTTTGGGAAGGAAAGAGGCGCCAAACAATTGCGTCTTAAACAATGTACATTATGTAAGTATGAAGTAGACCACCATTGATGTTCCAGTGAACCATCATTCAGTTCTTGTTCCACCTCGTGTTCAGTATTTTGATTTTCCATTGCAACAGAATATATCTATTCTCTTAAAATTCTAACTAGTTTACTTTTACTCTCTTTATATCATATATTATTTCAAGTTTTTTATAAGGTACAAAATGTGGGTCCCAACACACCCTCCCACCAAAGAATCTATTAATATATATTATATATATATATACGATATATATATATAATAATTATATATATATATATATATATGATATATATATATATACTATATATAAAATATATATATATATATATATATATATATTATATTAATATATATATATATATATATATATTATAATAATATATATATATCTTATATAATATATATATAATTCTAACAACTCCAGGAAGGGCTTTCGCCCTGTCAGTTGGTCAGCATCTTCTTCTTCTGACCGAAACTTCCTTAAACCAAGAGGCATCTAGAAAACCTTTCTCGGCGCACTGGTTACCGACGCCAGTCCCTCGAGTACAATCACTCTCAGGTAGGTTTTAAGCCCTTCCGTAGAACTACATCTTTTTTCATTAGCTAAAAACTCGTTCTCCCAGACTCTCCAGAGGATCAGCTGCTTAGTTGATAATATTCCAACCCTGTCCAGGAGTAAAAGCCCTGTCGCCCTATACCATGCGAAGAAAATCTTCCTAATCCCTGAATGCGCCGTAATATCCATCCATTATGGAGCATCAATCACCTATATATATATATATATATATATATATATATATATATATATATATATATATATTTTTATTTTTTTTTTTATACAAAATCTCTTATATATATATAATAATATATATATAATATATATATATATATATATATATACACAATTGCTAATTTGTTCTGTTACAAAACCTGCCCTCCTTAATTCATTCTGAAACATTTCCGATCTTTCTTCTAATTTGAGCTTCGTTGAACACAACCTCTCCTCCAATAAACCCCAGCACTTGTTCTTAGCCTCAATTCAGGTGTTTGGACGATGTGACACCAAACTCTACTATATTCCCTTTTTCAGCTTCAATTCTCAAATAAAAACAAAAGTTCTGCCTATAAGAGATAAGATGTGTTTGGTAATTTGTTCCTAATTTACAATCTTTTTAATTTTCATCTTTAATTGCTCATGCTCTCTTACCAATCTAAGCATAAATTCATCTGTTCTGCTTATTTACTCTAACGACACTCTTAATTCTTCGACAATCTAAACCCCAAAATGGAACCTGTCTTTACAACTTTAACCCTTCCAGATATTACTTGTGAACTCACTTTCAATTTTTTTTGTTAAGGACTACCTTGAACTGATGGTAAATCTTTCTACACGTTTCCCTTGTAGTCTTGAAGATGAATTCAACATACCAGACCTTTTATTAACTTCCAATCCTTCTCCTTATACTGCTAAACACTATTTTATCTTTGCGCCTTTCTGCAGGGAATACCGAAGTCTAAAGAGAGGAAAAGCTTTTGCAATTTGGTTCTGCAAACAAGTCAAGACCTGCTTTTTGTACTTCTTTGATTACCATTGGAATAATTACTGTCTCAAAATGGAGGGGGGTCCCTCTCTGTGTGCAAAAAAATTATAATGAAGGTGATTTTCCAAACATTCCATTCCTTTCATGTAAAACTCACACACCTTGTTTTAAAACTGCGCGGTTCATGCTCTTCTTCTCAGGGACGCTGCCTTCAGGAATTATAATTATCATTGTTTTGAAACTCAAGAAACTCCTGCTTCTTTTATTTCATCCCAGAATTGAGATAAACCAATTCTCTGTTAAATGAAAACATCTTTTCAATTTAGAAATTGCAAAAACCTTTCTGATCATTTTCCCCTCGCTCTTTCTGGCATTTTACAGAAAATATCAACTCCAACTTTGCATCTTCTTCTTTCCCCATCTCTTATTTCTTCTGCGATACGACTGCTGCCTTACCCTTTTTTTAAATTGAATTTTATGTCTAAATCTTTCCTCAAATCCTATTCTTGAGCTATTCCTAATTTTCTACCTCAATTTAAATCTTTTCCTCTTTAATGTTAAAACTTATATAATTTCTTCTAAAGATGTTTTTTTCTGCTCTGTCTCTGATCTTAAGACTAAGAAAGTGTATGGTTTTGACGCTAGCTCACATGTCATTCTTAAATCTACCTTGGTAAATTATTTTGTCCACCTGCCAACCTCAACTTTACTTTATTGTTGGAGGAATGCGTTCATTCAGTTAGTTCCAAAAACGGAGGACCCCTCAAAAACTTTATAGCTAACTTCCAATGACCTTTGTATTTGTTCTTTTAAAAGATTTCGCATCTCTCCCAAAGAGGAAGTATTTGAAACACGTCTTCTACTCTTATCTCAGAACGAAGCATGGTTTCCATAAGGAGCTCCTTACTAATCATCTAATTTCTCATCTCTCTGTCTCTTGGTTTTCCACTACTTGGTATTTTGATGAATTTTTTGTTGTGACATTGGACATTGTGATAGAGTTTGGCACAAAATTTTGATTTCTAAACTCTCTTTCTGAAGCAATCCATCTTTTTGTAATCTTTCTGATTTCCTTTTCCTTCGTATTGTAGCAGCTGTTGTTGAAAGCCACAGTTCAGTTTCACATCTGTCAGTTGTGGTGCATTTCAGGATTCTCTCTTATCCCCAACTTACATTCTGCTTTTCACTAATGATCTCTTTCACTTCATTGCTTGTCTACTCCTAAACAGATTACTCCACCTCTTATTTTTCCATTCAATTTGAAAGGTGTGCCCGTCCAACCCAACAGCAAATAACTGATGATAGAAGAATGTTACTGAGCAACTGATCTTTGATCTTTCTCGTGATTCTATTTTGGGTACGGAAAGCAATGTTTTTTCAATGCCTCAAAAAATCAGTTCCTTTATCATTCTATTCTACATAAATTTCCACACAGAAACTTAATATACAAAAAACTTCAAGTCAACACACACAAGTCAAACTTACATTTGTCATTAATATCCTTGTTGGGTTTTTTTTCTCCTGATATTTCCTAGAAGGATCAAATTATTTCTCTTACTAAAGATAAGATTCATAAGAAATTTTGCGATATGAATGCTTTTACATAATTATATTGTTACCATAACTTCACACCTTAGTACACCCATCTTCTCTTTATAAGATATAATCTATGTATTTGATTCATTATTATATTAAATACACTATTAGATATATATAACTAAACTTTATTAGTAACAGTATAAGTTTAATTACTGTATAAATCACTTATAGGTAACAAAGCATAAATATATTAATCATATATGGTTATAAATTATTATATATATATAATATACAATAATGAGGATAATTTCATATTATATATATTATATTTATATATATATATATATATAATATATATATAATAAAAAATATATATATATAATTACCCTATATATATTATTATATATATTATATATTTTTATATACTTAATATTATTATTTTTACTTTAAATATTATTATATATATACTAACTATTAATATAATTATACACTATTATAAATTTATTATACTTATAATATATAATATATATATATATATATAATTATACTATATATATTATATTATATATATATATCTCATAATACTATATATTACATATATATATATAATAATTAATATATATATATATCAATCATTACATCTCTTATAAATTTAATTTGTAGATAATATGAATATGTACAAATATTTATATATATATATATTATATCTATATATATATACCTATATACTATATATATATATATTCTCATCTCTCTCCTTTCTTCTCTACTCTTACTCTTAACTATTCATCTCCACTTACTATACTCTCATTCTCATCTATCTCTCTCCTCTCCTCTCTACTCTTCTACATCTCTTCTCAAATACACTCTTCATTACTATAACCTAGAGCCTTGATTCTGCAGCGCTTTCACCATCATCAAAGTGTTGGCTACTAGTCTCATATATTTCACTTAATTATATAATTTTTTTATTATTAATTAATATATATTAATATATGGGAATCATATTTTTATCCCTTGGTCCCCCCATATCCCATAAATCGCTTTTGTAAAAAAGTGCGGTTGAGCATCACAACGTTTTTGATCGAACAATATCTATCAAAAAGCATGTGGATACTAATGAAGCTGTCAAAAATTAATCTCATCTGTACTTTAATACCTTATAATTTAAAGATCTACACAAATAACATAACCGTAATGTTAAAGAAAATATTCAACATAACCGACTATATCTAGGACTTTTTTCTTAGTCTTTTAATCAGTCTCAATAATCACTACTGCTCAAATAACAAGATTGAGAGGAGAGCAGGCGCTACGCCCATGCTGGATAAAACACTCACATACAAGGTCATTGCTTACCTGACCATTGTATCACCAGATTTTACTATTTAATTTAAGTCACTGAATATTTAATTCTGTAAATTACCACCTCTCCACAATCGCTTTTTTCAATTAAACTCAACAAGCATCACTGCTTTTAATTATTTTTCTTCATTCCCTATTATATATAATAAAGGAAATATAGTTTATATCCTTTTCTCATTCTTTAAAACTATCCTTTCTCACTCATGCAAGACATACGCTACTCCCAGTATTTCACTGTTCAATATTTTTTTGGTTCGATAATATACGATAACTATGGAGAAAAACGGACATGTATAAAACACATATAAATTAATTAATATAAATAATAATATATAATAAATATATATATTAATTTATATATATTATATATTAATATATAATTATATATATATTAATATAATATTAAATATATTATATATATATATTTTATTTATATTATATATATATTTATTTAATAATTATATATAATATAATATATATATTATTATATAATATATATATAAATATATTATATATAATATATATATATATTTTTAAATTAATTATATATTATAAATTTTATAATTATATAATCATCTATTATTAATATTTATATTAATATTAAAATATATATAATTATCATTATTAAATATATTATATTATTATATATATAATAGTTATATTAATTATATTAATAAAAATACAAATATATTATATAAAATAATAATATATATATATTAAATATATTATATTATATTTATATATATTTATTAATATTATATTAATAATATATATTATATTATATTATAATATATATAATATAATAATAGTATTAATTAATATATATTAATATATATATTAATTATATATATATATATATAATAATATTATAAATATAAATAATATAATACTAATAATATAATATAATTAATTTATTAATATATATTAATTATATATATCTATATGATTAATTATAAGGTATGTCCAATAAAATATATATATAATATTATATATAATATATTAATATATATATATATTATAATATAATAATATATTATTATATTATATCTAGTGGCGTATAGCCCACCGTTTACAGTATCTAATTTGAATGCTGAGAGATGTACTTGAGACCTAGAAAATAATATATAATATACTAGTATTATTATTATAAATATATATTATAATATAAATATGTAAGATACAATAATTAAATTACAATAACTCATTTTTGAGCAATAAATTATATTTCATTATTATTTTATATCATTTCAATTATATATATATATATATATCAAATTAATCCAGGTTATTATTATTTATCTACAGTAAAATATATTAATAATAATTAAATATATAAAATATATATATATACTATATATAATATATATTAACTATATAAATAATTAATATTTATAATATATATATATATATTATATATATATATATATATATATATATAATAATAATATATATATATATATATATTATTTAATATATTATATATGTATATATATATATATTAAATAAATATTATAATATATATAATAATGTATTATTAATAATATATATATTTTATTATAATATATATATTAATATATTATATATATTTTTATATTTATATATATATATATATATTATATATATTTAATATTAATATAATGTATTTATATTAAATATAATTATATATTATAATATTATTATATATATAAATTAATATATTATATTAATATATATTTTAAAATTTATATATATATATATATAAATTATATATATATATATATATATATATATAATTATATATAATATATATAATTAATTAATATTATTAATATTAAATATTATATATTATATATATAATATATATAATATTATATAATTAGCGACTCTATTGAAAAAGCGGAGATAAGTTAAAGTAAATTGAAATTTACAATAGATTAATATAACATGCTCAGGTAATCTCTAAATTTGTATCTCGAGCATCGTATATATAATAATTATATTGGAATGTCCCATTATAATATTGTTATAATTATTGTTTATTTAGACACTATAAACATCAATAGCGTCAAAGAATTATATAATGAATATATAATATATACAAAATAACTCAATTTACATCTTATTGATAAAAGAGGTTGCAAATAATCACCGTCTAAAATGAGTCAGACTTTATTTTTTTTCACTCGTATTTAATAAGCCTACTAGTAGAAACTTTAAAATTTCGTTCAAAACTTATTTGAGCATAAATATATATAATTAAAATTAATAAAAAAGTTTTATATATAAATTCGTAAAAATTTAAAGCTTAGAAATCAGTGAATACAATAGTAAAAATTTATCTACTTTTTTTTTTACCACAAAATATATAATGTAATTTAAACTTCTTATTTAATAGATGTGGTATAATTTCAACACTATTTATAGAATTTAATATAAAGTTTAAAGCGAATTTCAAATATAAGTAAAAAAAATTAGCTAATATAAACATTTATTACAAAGTATTTTTCTTATAATGTATAAATAATTTATAATGTATATACACTTATACTTAGAAAAAGTGGTTCCATAACAATATTTGTTTATGACCATGTATTATTAATTTTTCATTATAATTATTTATTTTTCATTATAATTTTATTTATTATTATATATTTATTATTTATAATATAATTATTCTTAATTATTATGTGCATGTATATACAATATATTTTTCACCGCTTGATTAAATTATTAATATTATATATCACATAATATCATTAAGATACAATTAAAAAACAATGCATAAAAAAACGTTTCCAAATTCGTATTGAAATTTTATATCGAATGATTGTTGGAGTGCTATTTTACAATATTTTTGCTAGTATACTACCTAATCCTTTTCGGCCATTTTACGTCCGGCCACATTTTTGATTTTTCTATATTTTTAATACAAGATGTTTATTAAAACTTTATTTTTTGATAACGTCTTTTTTGCACTTTTATATCCTGATATAAATTGATCAACCAGCGCGAAAAAACGTTATACGGTTTTGTCACTCACAATTTTTTGGCATCATCGCACGTCTTTTCGGCGCTTGGCTCTTCCACTCGGCGAGCAAGGACAGAGGAGTGGAATAATGGGGGTTGGCGAGCTCTCTCTGTCGTGCCGAGATAGCACGGTGCTCAGGGACAGTCTTGCTCCGTTTAGGTGCAAGCCATGGCTTGTTATTATTATTTTTGTTAATAGTTCTCACATTATAATAAAAGGCCATTTTAAGCGCCAAAAGTCATTTGTAATTTTGTCGTTATAGAGTAACTTTCCACAAATATAGTTTCATAAAACAGTAACAATAGGCTATGGCACACAGAATAGCTATCATGTCAAACTTTCTCCAATGATAGAAAAATCATTTCCTAGCTTCTCAGAAAGGGCGTACCTATTAATGTCCTGAAAAAATCTAAGTAGAGGAGGCTTATCAGCAGACTCCACTAGGAAGGGTTTGAAAAAGGATAAAAGGAACCAAACCTGTATCCAGCGCGTCGGACTATTCCATCTCAGAGTCGACATTCGCTCGAATTCTTATTACCTTTAACCACATTTGGGCTCATAACAGTTCTATAACAGAAAGAAACACAAAACAGAGAAAATCTCATCAAAACTTAAGAAGAAGAAAAATAGAATATTAAGTGAATATATATACCCCCTATGTTCATTCCAAATTAGGCTGATATATGTTTGTGTTTATTCTATATTATTTATTTATTTATTATTTATTTTTTTATTATTTATGAGTAACTTAATGACTCACTTAAGTTAATTATTATATATTACTTATTATTTTATTTATTATTTTAGTATTTAATTATTTCCTTCTCATATTTACAATCCTCTCTAAAATAGAATCACCTATGAATTCCACAATAAGACTCATTATTATTTTATTTAACGGGGTAACGAGTACAATTAATATTAAATTAAATATATAAATATAAAATTTAATATATAAATAATATATTAAATTATAAAATAAATATATTTATAATATATAATAATAAAAAATATAATTATATATAATATAATAATATTTATAATATATATAAATTTATATAAATTTAATTATATAATTATATAAATTATTAATATATAAATAATAATAATAATAATTAAATTAAATAATATAATAATAATAATTAATAAAATAATAATTAAATTAATAATATAATAATATTATAATAATAAATCATCTATATATAATCAAAATCAAAATCAAAAAATTTTATTTCAGAATAGTTTGTTACAATTTTTATCCTTTTAATAAACAGAGATACAAATTATATTATAAGATTTATTACATTTACAATGTGCATAATCATGTAAATTTAGAGATTCAATTTCACTCCTATCTGTAAATGGTGCTACTGATTGCACACACGTGTTGTGCCTTTGAGCCTCCGAAATACAATACATTTTATCATATTACATTATTGAGCATCAACTCGCCGAATGCTTTTCCTTGTTAATAGTAACAATAATTTCTAATTAATAATAATAAGATTTAATTATTATTATTATATATTATTATTATAAATTATTATTATTATTATCACTGCACTTTTTGACCTAATTTATATTTTATCTATTATAATATTTTATTATTATTATATATATTATTAATTATTAATATTAATATTATTATTATTATTATTATTTATTATTAATTATTATTATTTAATTCTTATTATTATATATTTAATTATATTATTAATTATTATTATTTATTATTATATTATTAATATATTATTATTATTAATTATTATATTTTTATTATATACATTTTTATTACTCGTTATGGTCCGTATAATTTATTAATATTATTATGCTCTAATGTTAATTATTTATTAATTATTAATTAATTATTACTTTCATTATTCTTAATTATTGATTATGCATTCATTTATTTATTATTATTTTGTATTAATATATATATATATCTAATTCAGTTAATTAACAAATAATTAATAAATATAATAATTAATAAATAATAATTAATAAATAATAATAATAATAATATATAATAATAAAAAATAATAAAAAATATTATTATTTAATTATATTATATATTAATATATATATATATATAAATATATATTTATATATATTATATCTATATATATATATATTATATTATATATAATAATTATTATATTTAATATAATATATATTATATATATTTATATATATATAGTATATATATATATTATTATATTTAAGGAAAAATTTTAGTTACGTAATATTATTTATTATATAGATAATTAAAATAATGACTTTTTGATTATAATATTGCTTAAAACGGAAATAGACTACTCAGAGAAACCAATAAGAAACATTGCTTGATTGAGAATTCTGACCTCTCGTTGGTGGAGAAAGCTAACTGGGATGATAATTTTATCTTCGTATTAAATATATGTAAAAGTATTAATATTTTTAAACGCTGTATATTAATTTTAATTAAGTAAATAATAATCTCTGGGGTTATTAGTAAATATAAAGGGAAAATTATCGTTAGCCGTACACATTAAAATCAAAGTATATTATACCAACGTGACGAAACAGAAGATGATCCATGAATTTAATTTCTGTGAATTTATGCCGTGGTAGGCTCATGTAATATTATATTATAACTTTCCTATTATAATCTTGTATTTCTATATTTAAGTATTACATATCATTTCAAGAGTAATCTGCTTCGTATTCTTAAAGCTGGAAATTTGGAGATCCCTTACTCTTATTTACTATAATTTTATACTTTCATACATTTTATCTACTCTTGAAGAATTGCTGCTTAAGATAATAGTTTACTTAACTCACATAGATGTCATATTCTTTCCTTTCCGAGATAATTACGTATATGCAAGTGTTAAAATGGTATTTATGCGATAATGTCAATGAAGAAACAATTAGTGGTTTGGGGGAATCGAACAGCAATCCACAACCCTCCAGACAATGATAAAGGATGGGAGCATGTTCAGGTGCGAGGATATTTGACTATCAACGGTTGTATTTGCGAGAGAAGCTATTACAACTCGCAAGTATGAGCCTATCAATATTAAATAAATTAGACTAGAGTTACTATTGTGACTCAAATTACTGTCACTTAACCTCAGACGAGCATTAAGTCACTCATTCTAATACCAATTTCTCACACTATTTCTCAGTTCTCCGAGGTGTCCGAGTGCGATATTTGGCGCAGAAATTGTACATATGGTAAGTATAATTATAAGCACGGTAATGGTAGGATAGGTGATGGGATTTTTTTGCGAAATCGCCCGAAATTGGGTGGTCGAAATGCGAATATATAGGTAAAAATCAAATGTGGATAGTAATTCTTTGCGAATATATTATTATATTTACTATTATTATTATTTTATATAAATAATACAGTAAAGAGGTTTTTAATATATATAAATTCATCACTATAATATTATATAATAAGTTATAATTATTATACTATTATAATATATATAGTATTTATTTATAGTAGTTATTTTAGTATAATGTATATTAAAAATATGATAAGAATTATTATATTATAGTGATATTATACCGTATATTAATATATAGAAATCCTTTAAATAAATGTAATAATTGTATATTATTTATTATTGTATATATCTATATTTTAGTATATATCATTGAATTTATCTAATATTAGTAGTTATGAGCATTATAAAATATGAATAGTAGATGAATATGTATATCTTATATTATTATATATATATATATATATATATATATATTATAGACAATAGTATATTATTAGTATATTAGTATATTATATAGATATATATGTATTTATAAATCTACTAAAAGTTATATTAGTAATTAATATAGTAATATTTATATTTATACTCTAGTGATAATCTATAATATATATATATAGGGTGATAATGAATATATAATCATCAAATGTAATATATCAATATAAATATTATATTATATTATAGTAGTTATATATATGTATATTTATTATATATTATCATATATAATGTATATATATAAATTTATATAAAATATTAAAAAAAGTGTGTAGGCTAGGTGAAGGTTAGTTTGAGTGGGGGGGTTTTCTGGATGAGATCCGCCCGAGATTAAGATATAGATACTAATAATTAAAAGACGAACTGTATGTCTACGCCGAAATTTTAGATGGGTGTTAATTAAATATAGAAATTAATAAAAGGTTTGAAGGAAAATAGTATAAAGTAAATAAAGGGTACAAAACAGGTAGTAGCGATGTATAAGAGCAAAGTATATTAAATAAGAATGTATAAAAGTGAAGGAAAACTATTATAAATGGTATCCGTCGTAACCCGATTTCTTAGGGTTTGCGTGGATTATTTTGGAAAACACAGTTAGGTAGATTCTTTAAGGCTTTGCGAGGAAGGCAATTATCTATCCGAAGGTTTGAAATATGAATAGTGGATGTTCTGACTGGCCAAAACGACATTCACTGGTGGGCAGCACGCTGGAAGAAATAGTTTTAGAGATAGAAAATATGTTACAAGCTACATCCAAAAGATTATACAAACGGAATTGCATGTTACCGTAACTGAGATGTGAACACATTCACATACTTATGTAACAATCGCTGTGTAACTATGGGATACTATGGTTAGGTTGTATGAGAGGCGAAACTTATTCTTAATTAAAAAAAAATTGGGAAAGAATTTTCGCTCTCGAGTGAAAATGGAACGACAAACGTACAAACTGGACAATGACTTGAAAAACAAGGTGGGTTGAAAAGTGGGTTTTAGCCTAAAGTACGAGTTGCAGATTATAATTAGCGAATTATAGAGGAAGTTTCACAGCAATTGTTAGAAAATGCTTGGTTTTTGAGGATGTTTTAAAGAGTGAGATCTTGAGTATTTTGAGACCTTCCTCCAAAGCATCACACTCCAATTTAGATACTTTAAACGCTGAGTAAGTACAACGAGACGAATAATGTTTAAATAGCATTAAATTATGGTATTTCAACACTTATTTATCCTTCATTTTTCTTATTATTGTATCTTCTCTAACATTGACAGTCATACGGTCGATACATTAGTGGAGGCAGGCAGGGACTGCTCTATTAGTCCTATTGAAAAATGTAAATAGCTTGAGAGGTTGGGAAAAAGCAAGGCCGGTTTTAATAAGTAAAAAAGAAGCGTGGGTTTTGAATGTACTAAAAGCAATTGATGAAGTTCAAAAAGAAGGATGCTTGGAATTATATAAGGAGAAAAGAAATACTTAAAGGTGCATACGTACGAGAAAAAGAAGGTTAATGAACAGTTTGGAAAGGAACCATGGAATGGGGAAATAAAAGGAAAAGGGGCTCTTCTGGCAAGGAAGCGCGGAAAAGGTTTAAGATGAGAAAAAGGGGAACCCTGCCTAGATAATGAATAGGGGATGCTTTTTTGTTAACTATGAATATGGTGTGAGGGGAATTGGGGTGGAGAACACTTCGAAATCTGCATAATAGTGGCAGTAAATGAAGAGGTGATAGTGATAAGTGTGTGGTTGATGGGTCAAGAAGGAATAAGTTATTTTTGGGAAAATGAAGGTTTATTAGGTATTTTGGAGATTACGTAATTGAGAAAGTTGAAGAAAATGGTAAATTGCAAGGTATAGATGAAATTAACTTGGTGGAAAAATGATTCAGAACGGAGGGCCGAGATGGTGGGGATGGATTGGATTTTGGAAGTTTTGTAATAAGCCCGTTTTTATGGAGGGGTAAATATGTTCAAGGGGATTTGGAAAAGGGACATAATTAGTAACCCTTATATAAGGGTAAAGGAAAGATAAGGGGACCTGTAGAAATATTAGGGAATAAGTTTATTGAGTTGTTGTAAGGAAGAAAATATATGCTTGGGTTATTTTTGGGTCGAAGGAGTTGGCCGTCGAAGGTGGACTTGGAAGGACTTGGATGGTGAAAGGAACAAGGTGCAATTTTGGAGGTGGTAAAGAGGATGTTTGTGGATCAAATCTTTTACTTGGAAACAAATGATTGAAGAAAAAAGAGAGAAAGAAAAGAATAAAATTGTATTTAGGTTTTTTTTTTATGAATTTTGCAAATCAGGCGTATAAAATGAAAAATAAGGTTATACCGAGCATTTTTGGTATTTTGTTAAGTGGGATAATGGTGGGGTTTTTTGGTGGTAAAGCCTTTCCTTGAAATGGATAAAGTTAATGTTATGAAAAGGAATTAGTGGGGGAGGCCGTGTTGGTAAGAATAAATGGTGGTCCCCAAAAGGTGGAGTTTGGTTTTTAATTAATAGCGGAAAGTGAAAACAGGGTTTGTGTTTATGTTCCCTCCTTGGTTTTTTTAACTTGTTATATGGATGGTTTATGAAAAGAATTAGAGGTGGGGGGTGGGGAGGAAAAATGGTGTTTTAGAAATGGTTGGAAGAATGGGAGATGAGTGAGGGTGCCCCTACCTAATTAATATGCCCGGAATGATTTGGTTTTGTGGGTAATCTGAAAGAAGTTTGAAGAACTTTGGTAGCGAGATTTGGCACGGTGTGGTAAAAGGGAGGGGCAGGATGAAGGAAGAATAAAGAAGTAAAGAATTTTAACCTAATGGTTGTAAATAAAGACAGTCCCTCAAAATGTGGAAGTTACGTTAGATGTGAGCAGCTGGAAAAAGTTCTTGGAGTTTAAATATTTTAAAGGTTTACGTGTTTTGGATTGAGAAAAGGGAAACGGATGATGGGCCAGAGTGTATAAATTTGGTGAATGGCAGGGTTGGGCTTGGTGCAATTTTAATTCGTTTGGTGAAATGTAAAAGGAATTAAGGTTCCTTGGAGTGCCGCAAGGGTCCTTGCCATGATTGGTATGTTGTTTTTAACCAGTGGGTAGTATAGTAGGAGGACTATGGGGTTTCCTGGAAATAAAAGTTAATAGATCCTAAAGACTTACATCAACATGCATCATTAGAGCAATGCCTAGGTGTGGAGAAAGAATTTGAAATAAAAAGGAAAAATGAACGTATTAAGCGAGAGGAGTTGTGTGGTGGAAGAAAGGGGTAAATGCGAGAGAAATAAATGAAAGTATGTTTTGAAAATGGTTTGGTTCATGGTGGAAAAAGGAAAATGAATTAATAAGTCGGTTTTGGTTAAGCGGATGGTATAGTGGTTGAGTGTGTTGGGAACCCGACTGGCTTCTGGAAGACCGAAGAAAAAAGTGGAATTTGGGGTTCAGTAAAAGGAATGTTTTGCAAGGAGAGAAAATGTGGGAGTTTTTTGCCAAGGGCCGAGACGAAAAGGTTGGTAATGGGATAAGAGAGAATGGTGGGGTTGGGTTGTAAGGGGGGTTGGTTGTGCCCACCTGGCCCAGGGAAAATGAAACCTAACACTTGAACCGGATTTAACCAATAGTGAAGGAT
The DNA here is from genome assembly GCA_015478945.1 of Trachelipus rathkii. Lineage (NCBI taxonomy): Eukaryota > Metazoa > Arthropoda > Malacostraca > Isopoda > Trachelipodidae > Trachelipus > Trachelipus rathkii. The sequence continues at coordinate 47,224 of JABUQX010078491.1, forward strand.
CCGTCCGTGGGTCCCATGAAAGCTCTAGGTGATTTGGTGGGGATTGCCGAACCGAGTTCCTTTAACATTAATGGGTAAACAGAGGGGGCGGTAAAGGCTGGCTTTTCTTTTCGATTTTTTGTCTAGGCTGTAAATACTTTTATTTTTTTCCTTTTCCCGATGCCCCAATGGTTACGACCTTTAACTCCCCCAAATCTTGGGGAAAAAAAGGTAAAGAATAAAGAAAGAAATTATATATATATATTATATAATATATATATAAATATATAATATATAT
>JABUQX010078492.1:0-56590 GCA_015478945.1 Trachelipus rathkii
GTTTACATATAATAATACACCCTTTATTTAAAAGTAGGAGGTATGCAAGCAACATACGACTACGAAATAACCAGGTAACATAAAAAACAAATGTAAAAATTAGAAAAAAAAGTTAAGAAAAACTATGTTCAATAACGGATGAAGATAATTAGAAAGGGTTCTCAGTAACACAGTGGATCATAGTCGTTCCGGAAGCATGACTCTCCGTGCATTTCCTAGGTATTCGTCGGATCCGGGATTTTTCTTCAATCCAGAGTCGACGACAGTGGAAAATCTTTCTTTGGAATCCCAAAGAAGATCAAGGGCTTGATCTCCCTAAAGGAGAGACCTGGGGTTCGATAAGCTCTGTACTTTCTTTGAGATGCCAAATGAAAAGTTTCCAACATCGCCAACTTGAAAGTTTAAGGAGGACCAAGAGGAAAGACCAATCAAGTGGGAGTCAAGACACTCCGGACGAACCCATCAAGTAGCCAACAACGGACACATGTTTTCTGATACAATTTTAAAACCATTAAAACAAAACCTTGTTTCCAGATATTTGCGTCTATTTATATCGTCAAAATGGTGGATCATATACGCCAACCCTTATTAAAACAACAACAGACTTCTTTACAGACAAAAGAGGAAATGCTTGAAATTAAAAACTAAGGAAACATATAAGTATAATTAATATAATATAAATCAGATAATAAGTATATATTAAATAATTTATATTAATAGAGTATATATAAAGATAGATATATAATAATAATAAAATAATATATATATAATATATGATGTATATATAGATATATATAATGGATAATATATATAATAATAATAAGTTATATAAATCAAATATAATAAAGAATATATAGAATAATATATATATATATATATAAGATATAATAATATATAATATAATATATAAAGTATAAGTAATAATAAAATAATATAGATATTAAATATTAATATAATATTTATAAATAAATATATTTATATATATAAATATGAATATATATATAAAAAATATAATATATATATTATTAATATAGGGTATATAATAGATATATAATAGTATATATAGATAATAAAATAAGATTATAAATTAAATTGGTTGGATTTAAAAAAAAGAGTAAGTCATCAAGTATAGAATATAAATAGTAAATTAAAATAGATAGTATCTAATAGAGTATAGTGTATACAGGAGCCCTCCAAGAGAAAGTGGACAAGAACACAGAAGATAGAAATATATTATAAATAAAAGTAATATATAAGTATTATAAATTAATTTAGAAGTAATATAAGTAATAATATAATAATAAAATATATAAACTATATAGGTATAGATATATATATATAAATATATATAGTATAATATATATTATATAGCTTAAAAAAGATATAATAAAGAATAATTATATAATTATAGTATTATATAAAAATATAATATACTAATATAGTATGACCATATCATACTGATATATTATTGCAAGCTGGATAAGTGCGGTGTCATGCAGCGGAAAAAGAAAAACATAGAAGAATAGAAAAAGTCCCAAGAAACCCAGCGGAATGTCTACCGTGCACTTCGTAACCAGTAAAATTAGGAGAACCTCCAGGCTAGCCAGAAAATCACCCAAGCTTCATGGATGAGCGACGGGACTCCATACGGTAAAACTCAATGTAAAGGTCACCGGCCCAGGGTCCACAACCATGCCCAACAAAACCTGCCGGCCATTCAAAAACTCCCCTTATTTAATCACCTATTCTCGCCTCTGCCAACCTCACATTTCTCTCCAAGACATTCGTTCACCCGACTCAATCCACTTTCTCTCGGTCTCCCAGCCGGTCGGTTCATAACAACACCGCCACTATACACGCGCTTAACAAACATACAAATCACAAACTTAATCAAAGCAAACATCTCAAACAACTCATTATTCTCTGTACCCTTCTCAACAACCACACAACTCCTAATCGTATTCCCATTTACAATCTCCTTACGACACTAGCAGCCCTAAGATGCCAGCTGAACACATGAACTTAGATCAACTCTAGTTCGAACCATAGTCCACTACGATACACATAGACACAGGTACACAACATACTCACTGTAAGACCCAGGGCGCACTCAGACTTAGTCCCTTTTACATCCAACGATAATGCAGGCCACAACCTCCTCATCACAACTCCTACACACGCACAACCGCCCTCACCAACACATACCTAAATATTTAAACTCAGACACTTGTCCGGCTCTCACCACTAACATATCACCACCGAGCGACTGTCCTCACTGCACAACCAAACTACTCTTAACTACTTACAAACTCTCCTTACACACCCTGCCAATCTCTCAAACTCTCTCTCTCTTCAGATTCGCCAAGAAAAACCAAATCATACGAATAAGAAAAGTAATAAAAAAATAAATATAAAATAAAAGAAAAAAAAATCGTAATAATAAAGTAATGAAAATATAATGAATAATAATAAATATAATAACAAAATAATAATATATAAATAAAGAAATATTAATAATAAAAAAAAAGTAATAATAAAAAAGTAAAAAAAAAAATATAAATAGTAAACTAATAAAATAATAATAAAAAAAATAAGAATAATAAAAAAATATAATAATAAATAAAAAATAAGAAAAAAAAAAAAATAAATTGCAACAACTAACTAATTTATATGTCAAACCAAAGCTGCTAACTTGCTTGCCCATATTAAATTTGGATATAACCCCAAATGATAATAGATGAAGAACAAAACCCATTATGTACATAAGGAGATAGTCTGTTGAAGTGATTGCCACGAGGGTGAAAGGAAACTTTTGCCGCCACTGTAGACTAATACGGACCCTTCATCATGACTGCAAAATAAAAATAATACATATTATAAACAATAGATATAATGTAAATAAAAATGATATAAAATACTTAATTATATAAAATTTAGGAATAAAATATAGATAATGTACCAATATTTAAAAGGAAACTAAGATATTAACAATAAAAAGAATAGCTAAGTAATATTTAATTAATTATATAAATAAAAAGAATAATATTAATATATAAGCAATATATATAAATAAATAATATATAAATATAAATATAGATATAATAATAGTAAAATATATATAATAATAAAAATATAATAATAAATATAGTATAGATAATTAAAACGAAAATGTTTGAAAAAACTTGAGGTTTGCTTCCCAACATGCATCGGAAACCATAGTTGGTATCAACCATTTCATCAATAAGGGCGCAAAGCCCCTATTGGTCACTGGTGGATAATTGGCCAGGAAGGGATTGGGTTGAGTAAAAGATGGGAATCTCCTTTTATAGCATTAGTTTCAATTGTGCCGTTTGAACTGGAGTGAGCTACTATTTTCCAATAAAGGCTGCTAAAGGATGAATAGAAACATATATCCGAAGCGTAAACGTAAGCATAAACTTTACACTAGAAACTCCAACCCTAGGTGCCAGGTGTGAATCGGAAAAGCCCCTCGCCCGGAAACCCATCCACCCTAAGATGACAACCAAGCATGGAAAGCCTTCTCAGCTAAGTAGCAAGGGTCGGGTCCAACAATTGTTCCGGCCCGGAGAAAAGCAAGAAAAACCGATTTGACTACCCCATCCTATAGAGGAAGAAAACAAGATAGCGATGATAACAGAAACATAACAACACCGGTATCATGATTCAGGAAGAGAAGGCAAGACTCAGAAAAGAGATCAGGAAAACGTAGGATAGTAAAGTAAGAAGAGGACTAAGTTGATGGAAAATAAGATGAGGGAACAATAAATAAAAAAAAAATAAGAACACAATGAAGAAAATAAAAAAACCAACAGATTAGGCAAGAGGACAGGCAAGAGCGGTTATAATAATAATACAAATAAAAGATAATAATAAGAAAAAAATTCAGATAATAATATAAGATACAAGAAAAAGAATATAATATATAAAAAATAACTAAAAATAATTGAATATTATAAAATAATAAATTAATCACAAATAGTAAAGTATAATAAAACCTTAGTTATAACAATCCATTAGCAATCTTTCAAGTAAAAGGCAAAATAATCAACCAATAAACTAACCCACTGTGATAATTAATTTTTAGAAAAGTGACCTTGAATAAACGATTTTATCATATACACACAACAAATTCAGACAGGTAGCAAAACTAACGAGCAGAAACCTAACGAAACGAAAAGAGGAAGTAGGCTGAGATGGTAGATCTTAATACACAGAAGTCAGCCGCAATAGAAGGAAATAAAATAGAACTAAAATAATAAAAAAAGATAATAATTAAATAAAAATAATAAAAAAAAATAATAATATAATATAATAATAATAATAATAAAATAACAATAACGAAAAAAACAAAAACAACTGGGCTATATTTCAAAGCAACATGTTATATGGCTTGCACCAGCTAACATTGATTATATCCCAAAATATATATAACATAAATAGACGACAACCACAAAAATAATTGCATTTAGGGATAGCTTTGAATAGTGCATCGAGAAAGGGAACTTCCGCCACTGAGACTAAACGGAGGCGCCTCAGTATCGCCAATGAAATTAATATATAATATAGTATACAAAATTGGATAATTATGCTAATAGTAGACTAAATTTATAATATATAAAATAATAATATTATGTATATAATAATATTTCTATATATATATATATATATATAAGCTATAATAGATATAATATATATAAAATATATTCAAGGAATGCATATACATTGAATATTATAATATATATAATATAATCTTATATAATATAAGATATATAATATAAAATATAAATAAAGATATTGCTGACTTTACCAGTATATGTGAATACAGATAATTTGTTTAGAATCGTAAGTGGGATTATGGTTACAACGTAATGTTGATAACAATTAAAAATAAAATAAGAAAGATAAGAAGAAAATAAAAGAATAATAAAAGATAATAAAAAAAAAAAAAGATAAGAAGATATATAAAGAAAATAAGAATAAATAATCACGAAAAAGAAAATCATAAGAGTAAAAAGAATAATAATAATAAGAAATAATGAAAAGATGAAAAATTATTCATATAAAAATAATAGGGAACTAAAGAGGAGTATATAATGATAAGTAATTACAAATTATATAATAATAATATATAATTTAATAGATAAAAAAAAGAATAAAATGATCGGTGTATATCAACAGATCCATTTAGCATTCTCGAGAGTAGAAATGCATAAATAGAGACATAGCCAAACTAATACAAAAACTTAATTGTTTTTAGAAGGGGATAGACAAGGATCGTCACAGCAGACAGAGAGCGGTTGCCTAGACCATTGTGAGCAAGCTAACGACAGGGGAATCCAACGAAATGAAGAAGAGTGAGGCTGAGAAGGTAGATGCTATAGGTCAAGATACAGTGCTCCAATTGATGAAGAAATAATGCGAGTCACTACAAAATGAGAGATCGTATAAGATGCTGAAGGCGAGTTGAAGAGGTATAGTTGGACAATTTCAGGGAAAGACTTGCTAGTGTCGAGATTGCAATGCATAAACCCTAAAAGAGAACGGCTGGAGAGGAGAAACTGTGTGGAAGCAAAATGGGCAGATTCGGGGGACTGCCACGCGACATAAGCAAATCGCATGGTAGAGTGGTATACACAGACGCCAATCGAGCCAGACCACATCAGTGAGGCGACTCTCCACTTGATCGGAAGATCCACGTTGGCCAAGTGGACGGTTTTGACATGCCCAACCCTTGGGGTTGGCCACGAGCAGGCCTCGCCCAAGAACTACTGCCAGTACAAGAGGAGGGAAGCCCCGACCAGAGAAGATGTGGAGCAATCGAGCAGGAAGTGGGGCCACGGGCGCACAGCATGAAGGGAAAGTATAGGGCTAGCACTACGCATCTCGGCAGGTCCGCCCGTACGGCAATGCGCCCGTGCGGTACCTGAGACACCGCACTTGGAGGGAACATGGACAGAAATGCGCATGGTGGGCTCTGCGCATGGGAACAACAGAAAGGACGTGAATGGCAAGACCAGAGGTACGGGTGATCGGGGGCAAGCAGAGCGACTGGGAGAGCGTGCTCCAGAAATTCAAAGATGTAGGTACTCCCCACGACGAAGGTGACCTGGACGTCACCGCAAGACATTGCACATTCAGACTGAGAAACAGACAAATGGGTAGGAGACAGGAGTCCGGAAACACAACATGAAGCCCCACCCCTCTTCCGCTTGAACCACGGTGTAACAGCATAAGCGCTAGGACTCCACTGAGAAACGAAAGAAGCCCTCAACTGCACCGGGGTACCTCGACTACATCAAGACGGCTCCACTGCGAGAGAAGGAGCGATACACCCACGTGAAGGGTAGAGTAAATCAATTAAGACCCGTCGCTGAGAGGGTCGAGAAGCGAAGATGGAATACACAACCCCAGCAAACGGCAATAGAAAGGGTAGCGGAGCCAGTCTCGAATGTCAAGGCCGACGAAGTAGGAAACTGGAAGACGATGAACGAGGCCAAGAACGCTCCCATCCGGAGAAGCAGGGGCTCACCTCGCAGCCTCTACCCAGGCTCCCTCGAAATACCAAAATAATAAAATAATAAAAATAATGAATAATGAAAATAAATAAAAAAATAATAATAAAAAATAAAATAAATAATAATATAAGAATAATAATAAAAACTAAAAAGAATTACTAATAAAAGATAAAAAACAATAAGTAAAATAATAAAATAATAAGAAATATAAAATAACATAATAATGAGCTTATTCCAACAAGCCTGAGCCATCTTCGTGAAAGAAAATGGCACAGGAGCTCAAGTCGCCAAACGGACTCTGGGCATTCAAAAGATACTTCGTAATGTATATATATAATAGTTATAAGATATAATAATAGATAAGTATAATAGATAATAATGCCCACTTTTGCATATATATACTAATAATAGATATATATAATAAATATAAAAATATAATAATCATCATCTACCTATTACCCAAATTGGATGAGGTGTGCAACACACACGGAACAGAAAGTCAGTAGATGAACAGGAGAAAGTCGAAGGAAGCCCCCCACCCTTAAGTTGAGGTCAGCTCACACGCAAAAAAAATCTAAGCAAGCTCACGCGTATCACCGTCATTTGATGTAATCCTTGGCCAGGGGGCACATCACAACCATCACAAAAGCTAGCTATTCAACGGTCCTTATGCACTTCCTTGCCACTAGCCCACAAGCCACATACACAGAATCTAAAACACCTTCTCGGCGCTTTCCCAACGGTGCGATCCTAGCCCACTATCACTATACATCCCAACCACGCATCATCCATCCTTTGTATCCAAACCACTTAATAATACAGCCTCCTTTATCTTCAAATCTCACACACACAACCCCAAAACGCAATCAGCATTTAATCAATCTGCTCGACACCCAATAAGACCGCTCAATAAAAACTGCAGCCTTAAGTCATTTAAAACAAAAGACTACTGATACATTAACAATCGGTAACAACATATACCCCATATAAACCTAGCGAAGCGTACCCCCTGCAAGTCCAAGGATCAAATTAGCTATCAAAACTGGATACATACCAATCAAAACGTAAAATATTCGGCGTAATATATTTGAACTTCCTACAGAAAACAAAAACTTGTCTATTGTGTCTTCTAGTTCTTTATCTTCCAATAGAACGAACAATTTTTTATAACCTCTTTTAAGAAATCCGTCCATACAAAAGCAGAATATCTTCAACCCGTCATAATCTTATTTTACAAAAACCAAAGTCACTATAGCCTATTTGTAACCGCGGTCAAGCAATAGACTCAAACTCTGTAAAGAGTATTCAAAGAACGATCTACATCAACTAATATTAGATTGGAACCGGAACCTGAAAAAAATGTTAAATTCCGAACATTTATAGCCTACCAAAAAATTATACAACCGCAACAAAGACCCCACATCAAGTTTTCTTGTCCAAAGACTCCACTCATTCCTAACTAAGTGATACAGTGAAATCCATGATGCAGCGTGAAATATCTACACGATTCCTGACTCGAAAGTGTTTAACGACTTATCATAAGATTCAAGAAGGAACCAATTTAGTATGTTGAAAACTAGAAACCCGCTTTTATTCCTCATGCAACAGATATAAAAATAGATAGAAAAAAAAGTGTTTGAATAATTTAATTTATAAACCCAAGAGAAAGCAACTATGGCCAACCGCAAACAGTAATTCCAGGACTGAGCAAAAGATTTCAATGCTAGTAAATACAAGCTATAAGTAGGTGAAAAAAGACCAATTTGTATCGTAAAGAAACAATTTAAAAATGATGAAAACATGATAAAACTATTAATACTACACCCGTAAACATTCCTAAGAGATAAATTACTTTCTGAATTTTTAATCAAGTCAAAATAGAAATGAAAAATTTTCACCTTTTCTTAACACTTATGTAGCTGTATGTTTGACAGTTTTTCACTCCAACACGCTATATATCGTAAATATATAGTAAAAAATATAGTATAAATTATAAGATAAATAATAAATAACAATATAATATATTATATATAAATAATCATATCATATAGCTAATATAAATATAAATAAAATATTAAAATATAATAATATATATATATATTAAAAACTATAAATATTATAATATTTAATCATATTACAATTAACCCAGATTTATTATTATTACGAATTTACAAGTATAATTTAAAATTATACAATATTACTAAATATATAATAAAGAAATTACAAAAAACATACTAATAATATATAAAATATAAAAAAAAAAAAAAAAAAATACATAAAATAAAATAATGAATAAAAAGATAAAAAATAATAAAAATAATAATAAAATTAAATAATAAAATAAAAAAAAAAATAAAGAATAAAATAATGAAAGAATAATAAGGATAAAGATAATAAAAAAATATAAAGAAAAATAATAAAAAGAAAAATAAAATTTTTTGTGGGCGGATCTGAAGAATTTAGAAGGATGGTAAGAATACAGGGTAAAAAAGAGGATTGATAGAAAGGAGAAAGAGCAAGTAGGTAGGAAGGGAGGAGTCCAGGGGTGAAGGTCATTGATGATGCACAATGAACAAAGTACTGAGTTAAACATTTGGATATTGGTGAGAAGGAACGGATGGTCAGAAGTAATGGAAAAGTGTGAATGTAGGATGAGGGCTGGTGCAATTAACGTCCGTGTGGATGAAAGAAACAATCGTAGTGCGTTAGATTGCAAGATGGTATTTGCTACTGTCTATGATAGTAGTGAAACTTTGACGAATAAAAGGTACAAATCTAAGATAAATTGTTTCAGATGCAAAGCGTTAGAAATTTGCTTTTATAATGCATGCGCGTGGAGTGAAAGCGCATAGGGGTTGTTGAATCAAGAATACTGACACATCTATACCTTTTTATAACCACCAGAGGCAGCAGATATTACCAAGCTCACGTATATAACGGCCACAGCTACATAACTTTGAAATGTAACACAGAGAATGTTAGAAGCACTGGTCATAACCCAAACTCTTGGACTTTCCTAATAGCAGATCAATCAAAGTTTTCCGGAACCCTGGTACATAAGAGAAGTACATTATCACTTATAAATAAAATACAGAGCCTTTACAGACTAACTACTACCATTATAAACACTATCAGACGCATCAGGAGCTATCTAGTCATGTGGGCTATAAAGTCTATTCTTCACAACATTCCAATTCTGACCAATAGGTTATAGCACGAGTACATCAAACAATCTAGATATTACCAACGTCTGCCTCATAATAACACATGATGCAAAAAAGCAAAAAAAATAACCATACCTATACTGAAACTGTAAAATATTTATTAAATTATTAATAAAATAGTTTACATACTAAACCTTGTGGCTTATGATATATTCGACCTTTCTCGCCTACTGATTCGACTGAGTAATCATTCTACTTCTATAAATTTAACTCCCACCTTAAATTTAATAAAGTAACTTGTGCTCTAACATAATTAACTATTAAGCGAGGCAATAGAAATATGTTGTGCTAGGCATACATCAGTTAAATATACCAAACTGCACATAAAATCACTTGCAATCTACCAATTCATGAATTTTTTATGAGAACAGCTGAAATAGATGCGCCAAAGAACCTAGAGAAATTGGCTAAATGCGAATAGTGAGCAATTTCTTTTCTTTTTCTTTGCGTCCAATTTTTAAGTCGACCCTGTGATTTTATAGTAAAAAATTTTGAAGGTTGCTTTTAAGTTCGAAATCAAAAGCATATTAAATATTAAAAAATAGATTCAATAAAAAATCAAAAAAAATTAAATGCCTGGTGGTGAAAACGCAAATAATTTTTAATCACAAATTAGATATTTCCTAGGGGATGTAATATGCGGGCTAATAATGGTGGAGCTATGCAAGCATCATTCTTAATTCAATTCTGACACAAGTGAGCTCCTATTTCCTAAAGCTGCTTAGTTGTGGTGGGTTAGATAATATATAAGAATAAAATAAAAATAATAATAAAAAAAAAATAAAAATAAGATAATAAAAAAATAATAAAAGAAATAGAAAATAAGAATATAAAAATAAAAAAAAAATAATAATCAATAATAAAATAAGAAAATAAAAAATAATAAAATAATAATAAAATAAAAAAAAAGAAAATAGAAAAAATAAAATAAAAAACCGATAATAAAAAGAGAATAAGAATAATAGAAAAATAAAAAAAATAAAATAATAATAAAAAATAATAAAAAATAAAATAATAATAATAAATTTGTACTAAATAATGTTAAGCAAAACCACAACAAATCCAAGTCGCAATCTCACTTACATACCCTGTTCCATTTTTAAATATCGCTCATTACTCAGTTACACTACAAAGCATTCTATTCACTGCCCTTCATTCCTACATCGACAAACGACTCTTGAAAGTAACTGGGCGTGTTCGGGTTGCTAGATCGCTTAATGGATCCAGAACTAAGTAAGCAAGTCAACAGGTGCTAGTTTGGTCATTTAAATAAGGCCAAAACAGCATAGGAACAATAAGGGTCATTCAAGGAAGAAATATTGAATGTCTTAAAGAGTATTAAAATACAGAAAATATTGCTTTTTGAAAAAAAGAATATTTTTAAAAAAATACAGTGAATATAGACAATGGTCGCATAAATAATATAATACGTAGACCTATTTAGATTAAAAATTGCTGAAATAGATATATATACTATATAAAGATATATAATAATATAATATATAATAATATTATATATAACAAATATTAGAATTATATATTATAAGAATATCAGGGCGGCTTCATTAAGGGCATCGTTGTTCCATGAAAATTCTTAAGACAAATAAATTCTAATAAAAATAAATTTTTGTTTAACCATTCATTCAGTAAAAACACAAAATTGTTTTGCAGCTGTGGTTAACATCACGAAAATTACAAACTTCATTTTTTACGAGCTTCGGCAGCTTCTGGGCCAGCGAAATTGGGCCCTGAGAATATAAAAGCGAATACAACAAAGTACGCACCAACTTTGTGACGAGAACCTCATTCATACAGTTTATGAAAGCTAGGCCAAGGAAACGGCCCACTGGCATATGAATTGCATAGTGCAATAATTCTTTAAACAACAGATGGTAAAATATATAATGATATTATAAGTATATTAAATATATATACCATCTATTTAATATCTATAATTTCATTGAAATAATAGAATATAATAATATATAAATAATATATATATATAATTAAAATTATATCAAGAATTATAAATATACATAATAATATAAATAATAAACTATAATAAAAAATAAAAATATATATATATAATATAAATATTATATATGAATATAAGAATAATATATAAATAAAATATTTGAAACGAAATTATTAAAGGGATTAAGTTTAGAATAAAAAATATTGGATAAGATTTTATCATAATATAAATAGAATATAATATTAAAGCTATAATTTGAAATGAAAAATACGCCGAGGCGACATTGTAAATAAAGATGGGCCCTATTTAGCTGGGCCGAAGCTTTCTCAAATATAGCTTTTGTTTGATCGGGGCGCTCGGTGCAGTCTGTAAATAATTCTTTTGATTTTGGTGAACATCTGCGAAAAGTATACGAGCTACGATTACTAGAGTTTAGGATATTTAGGTGTGAAAATGCCTGTTAAAAAAGTATTGTCGTTGTGAAATCTTAATGAAGATGAAAGCATTGATGGTATCATTGGACACTTAATGTAACCTTCAAAAACCTATCCAAAGTAACAATAATGTGATTAGAATTATCATTAAAAATATGATTTAATTAAAAAAATTACTTAAGAACTACGCAAAGCGATGTCGGAGTGGAAATTTCTCACAGAGAGAGATCTATAAGCCGAAAGTCCGTTTAAGGTGCGAAGATTTTTTTTTTTTGTTTAAAGGAAGTCTGGTCAAAAAAAAATTTCACAGGGAGCATCTATGATACATATCAAAACATTTTAAATGCCAAAAAATGAATAGAGTAAACTAATTTTAGAGTTTCTGAACGCAGCTAAAACAGAAAAAAGTAGAAGTTAAAAGACTTGGACCGTATCAGCCTAAGAGTTCACTATGCAGAAAGATGGAAAGAAAATAGAACATTTGCAAATCGGTTAGAAAAAGAAATGGCACTGAAGATAACAAAGCTTATGCGCACGACGTCTCTATGGAGTGAAAATGTATGGGCACGAGCAGGTTGCAAATACATAAAACACCTCAGAGAAAACACAACATTAAGAACGAACTCAACTGAGATATGAGTCGACTCCAACTGGGAAAGAATATTTACATCTTGATTAGTGCATCGAATCAGTATTGAAAGCAAAGAGATAGTAGACAAAAAAGACATAATTATCTAGAAATGAAGATGTATAAAATTTCGGAATTCACAAATCACTTTGAAGGCACGAGAAACACGTATCACAAAATAAACCGGGAGATGAGACCAAGGATGTTTATACATATCTAATTGAAGTGCCTAGGACGATCTGGACAAATTAATGTGGCAAAAAATAACCTCCAAAAACATTCAATGAACCTTCTAGACCGGGATGTATCATTTAATCGACGAAATAAAATCCAGAAATAATGATTCATTGTATCACACAAGGCAGATGAACCGACCGAATCACTGCACTTACAACAGTTGTGATATTTGCGCTATCATGAAATTCTCAACTGTCGAAGATTTTAAGTGTTAAAGTCAGAAAGCAGCTCCGGACAACAAGGGAAAAAAATGAAAATCTTACGTTAATTAACCAACAAGTAAGAGCACAACACCATACCGGAGCAGCTTTATGAAGCGGGTCCACAGAGAACGGTAACAAGTGCATGAAAGAGTACACCACCCCATTATCATGTACGGCACACAAATAAATTTAATTGAAAAGGTTTGCTCATCAATAAAAAGGAAAAAATAGTGTTTAATCTGAGTGGATTTGGTGCGTTTTCACGAATTCACCTAAACGTAACGATATGGCTCAAAAAAGTATGGTAACGTCAGCATCCAAGATGGTCACCAGATGAAACTTCACTAAAATCAAGATGCATAAAGAAACAAAAACGAACTGTTGATGTTGTAAGAGTCAGAGAAGACTGTTGGACGATAAAAGCATCGGAATCAGCGAGGCGTTGAAAATTTTGGAAGACACGATTCTAAGTTTCGGTCCGTTTTCATGAACGTTGAAACATACAGAGTACAACGTTTTACAGTCCAATAAATCAAAAAAATTATAGTGGAAAGATGCTTGAAACTTGTGAATCTTCAATACCTACAATACGGCACAAATAGCAAAATTTCTAATTTCAGGGGATGAAAGGTGAAGTTAGAAGTTCCAGTGAAAAAGACAATAAAGGCCAGTGTAGTACGGAAACTTTAAAAGAACGGATCACAAAGCGGTAACGCAAATCACAGACATAAATGAAAGAAAGAAATGAGTGGAATCGTCAAAGTAAGAGCATAGTAAAAATTGAATTCAAAGCAGTGTAAATTGATACATTCAAACTATGCAAATAAAGCCCTATCTTGTACATAAAGAGACTAATTTCGAGTAAGCTGTTATATAGTAAGAAACCAGCCATCACAATGTAAGGGCTGTATAATCTTTGGACGGATAAGGTGATCGCGAGCTTCCAAGAGGCCGCCAAAATATAGAAATCGTTAGACGCCCGGTCGACTGCCGAGCTGACGTAGTTCAGTACGTAAAGCGCATTAATACCCCTCTAGAAACACAACATACAAATAGATTAAAACGCACTTTGCATGATGAGCAATACAAAAAGACTATAGAGGAGATCTCAGTTGACTCAAAGTTTTCTTATGTTCTTAAAAAATATCACAATGCTTTCATATCAATGTTCTATTTCTGATACTCTCGAGAACACTATCTTGCTAAAGGTTTTATTACTAAAATAGATCTAGCCCTATATAATAAGATATATAATATATAATAATAGATAAATTATATATAATAGATAATAAATATATATAAAATATATAATGAATATAAATATAAGATAATATATTATATATATAAACGAGAACACAGAAAATAATAGTATAGTATATAAATATATAAATAATAAAATATAAATAATATTAAATAAATAAAAATATTATAATATAATTATTAATATATATATAGTATAAAGAATAGTATATATAGCTAGAAAATATATATATATATAATATATATTATATATCTAAATATATACATATATATATAATATATATAATATATAAATAATATAGAAAATAATAAATATAATAATAGAAAATATATAAATATCGAATTATAACGTATAAAATATACAAAAAACAGAACCTGCCCGACCATTTACATGCAACGAGCCGCACTGATAAGATATATATTATAGTCAAATATATAGTATTAAATATATATAAAATAAAAGTATAATAAAATAAATCGTCAGACGGGTACAAAAAGTTTCGAGGTGCTCGGGGTAAAGAAAAAAAAAAAAAACCCCCCTGTTCTGAAAAGTTGAATTATGGGATATCTGGTACCGCTTACTATAAAAATGCCAAAAGAACATGGCCTCTAAATTGACAGTAATCCAGCGAGAACAAATTCGAACCCCTTAAAAAATGCTCAAAAATTTTTAGTTTTACATACCTGCATGTGTTTCCAAGAAGCAACTTTCGGAATCGTAGATAAATACCTATCCGCTGAAAGATATGATAAATAGGTAATTTTTTTCGAAAATATGATTGAGCGGAAAAAATTTTTTTTAACCCATCAAATTTTCCAAAATGGGTAAAAAAACTTTTTTTAACCTGGATGTGTTGTTATTAAAGTGCATAAAAGTTGGAAGTAGCTGGAAAGAGCTGAAGATGACGGTAAGCTAGACAAAGGGTAGGAGAAAGAATCTCATGAAGTACATAAGAAGAACTAGAACAAAGGGGGTAGGGTGAAAAACACTCAGGAACAGTACATGAACCGGAAAACGGCTGAGAGCATAAAAGTAAGCTGAAAGAGCTTAGAAATAAGATTATTCTAACCTTCATTTGTTGTTTTTGACCCATTATATCGTGCAAATGGGTAAAAAAATCTGTTTTTAATTTTTAAGAAAAAAAAAAAAATTAATACTAGCCACACCTTCAACAATACCTAACCTCAAAAAACATGTATACATAGATCTATATTCAAGTTAGAGAAGAAACAAAAGTAAAGATTTGTTTTTATCGCGTCCGACAATAAATATAATACTAATATATATAATATAATAAAATAAATAAATATATAGTATATATATATATATATAATAATAATAATATAAAATTATATAAAATATATATAATGTATATATTATATATAAAGGACGGGGTTATATAAGTAATATGATATAATATAAATAATATAATATAATAGAGAATAATATAAATATGTTAAAAGATAATAAATATAATAAATATAGAATATTAAATTATAAGATGAATAAAAAATAATATATAGTCGGTAATTTCAAAAGGGGGACAGAAGTCGGACGGTAATGTTCAAATTGGTGAGTCGGAAGTCGGAGTCGCTAATCAAAAGTCGGAGTTGGAGGGAGTCGGGAATTGTTGAAGTAGGGTGGAAGTCGGAGTCGAGTCGGAAAATTTGAACCGACTACAACCCCTGCGTCAGTCCAAATTATGACAACACAATAAGACCTAAAAAAAAGAAAAGAAGAATAGGAAACGAAAATGTCGCTCTCTTTAGGAAAAAAAGCTACAGCCCCAAAGCGTTAAAACCCCATAACTCTCAATATGATCGTCCAGGGTTAAGGTCCATTGCAGGTCCCCTAAAACTTATAATTTGTTTAGAAAAGTCATTAGAAAATTCACTATTAATCCCAAAAGGTTCGAATGGAGCTAACAGCTTGAGAAGGCTGTAGCTTTTTTTCCTAAAGAGAGCGATCATTTATTTTTATATTCTTCATAGTCGTTTTAGAGTATATTCCTTGATTCAATAAATTGGGGGGGACAGCAGGTGTAAGTCGTCAAAAAATTTGCGATCCGACTCGACCCACCCTCTTAAATACCGACTCCAGACGCCAACCGCCTTTGATAAACCGCCCGACCCGACTCCACAATTTGAAAATTACCGACTCGACTCCGACTCCACCTTGAAAAATACCGACATATATAAGTATATATATATAATATAATGTTTTTGTCAGGAGCGAAAGAATTTATATTTAACGTATAAAATAATAATAATATATAATATAAATGATACATATAATATATTGATTGAAAATAAAGATATAAGTATATAGAATAAAGAATATAATTTTGATGTGCGATAAGTATAATATATATATATAAATATATATATTATATCTAATATAATATAAAAATAGATATAAATATATATAATAAACAAAAGATAATATTTAGTCAGACGGGGTAAAAAAAACAAAATCTTAACTTCATCTTAAATCGATAATATTGCCAAAATGAGTATACATTTATGAGGTTACTATTGTTGATGGAATGGAATATGGTAGTAAATTTTTTTTTTCTTTAAAAATTAAAAAAAAACAAATTTTTTTTACCTGTTGAAGATATAAAAAAAGGCTAAAAGAAACAAACCATAGGAAAAAAGAACTATGACTTTCTAAGCAACTTCCGCTACTGTTAGAAGCTTCACCCCTAATCCCTTTGTTCTTCTATTCTATCCACTACCCCCTTTTGTTCTAGTCTCTATGTACCATGAGCAGATTGTCTCCCTACCCCCTTTTTCAGCCTCGCTCATCATGCTACTTCCAACTACGCCAACTTTTATGCACTTGAATATTTACTTAGCCAGGTAGAAAAAAACTGTTTTTTTACCCCATTTGGAAAATGATGGTAAAAAAAAATTTTTGTCAGGACATTATATATATTTCAAAACAAATTATTAGTTTGCCCAAGTTCATCTATAGTAACTACCAAATAAAAAAATAAAAAATTAAACATTTAAAAAGGTAGCAAAAGTTAAAAACCTAAAAAAGTTTTGTAGCCATTTTTAACTGGGTCGACATTAATCGCGTGACTGCAATTTAGAACCAAGCCCATTTCTTGTTGCATTTATAGAAATAATAAGTGCTCCACCGGAACTAATAAATTACCGGAGTTGGAATCGGAACGGGGATTTTTTTTTTTTTTTTACCCCACCAACCCAGAAAATAGATTTACCCCGTCTGACTATATATATATATATAATAATAATAAATATATAAATATATATAGTATGAATAATATATATAAAATAATCATACGGTCAAGTGAGCTCGTGCATCGAATAAAAAATAATATATTGTCATGTGTAAAACGTATAATAATATTAATATAATATAATATATAAAATAATAGAAAATATTAATATTATAAATTAGATAATATATAATATATAAAATATGTATATAATATTATATAATATTAAGATAATAATAAATAATATATATAATATATATAATATAATAAATATATAATAATAGATGAATATAACTGAATATAAATAATATAATATATAATATATAATTATATAAAATAGATATAATATATATAATATATAGTAAATGTTAAAATATATATAATAAATATAGTAGATAGTATCTAAAATATAATATATATATATAGTATATAATAATATAAATTATATATATATATTAATAATATTAGTAATATATATAAATAATCTATAATAAATTCATATAAAATTAAGCATGTTAACATATACTGTAATTAAATAGTACAGAAAAATAATATTTATTAAAATGGTTATGTATAAAATGGCCTTTCGTGCTTATTTGGCAAATTGTCAAATCAACTTGTGTGAATGGAGGAATCTCCTCTATAAGTCTTTTGATGAAGCACTGCATGCGGTTTAATCTATCTGGGATTGTTCTAAGAAGTTAATTGCGCGTTAAGACTGGAAGACTACGTTCAGAACGGCAAGCGACAACGCGCACTAAAACGAATTTCTATGAATGTCGGCCTCTGACAAGGCAATCGCATAAACCATATCGTCCAAAATTATACAAGCCATTAACAGTTGTGATGGAACCTAAAAGTGCTTACAACATAACACAAAACTCGGAAATAAGTCCCTTATGTAACATAGGATAATTACTTGCAAGTGAATGGTGGATCAAATTAAAACACTGTTAGAGAATTAAATTGCTTCCGGTCGAACAGACAATATGAGCGAAACACTCAAAATTTAAACTTCATTTATTTCTGTAAGATGTAAAGCCTTTTCGCATCCGTTTTCTAAGTATCGTAACTACACTGGCAGTTATTGAAGTCTTAATGGAACCTAAAACTCACTATCAGCCCGAAAGAAAAATGTGCTAGAGTTGCCGTATGTATAAATTGAAGATCAAAATGTCAAAGCATCTCAACGAAAAGTTATTGATTAATGGGACTGTAAACGTGTAAAATATCTGTAGTGTCAACAGATTTTAGTATTTGTTCATAAAAAAAACAGAAAAGAAAATTAACTCGTAGTCTTTCAATCAATCATCAAGAGCGACGGATTTCAACGAAAGCTTCTTATGCCCCAACATCTCATGCTGAATCCTTTAAAACATCCAACAGTTGTTCTTTTGCTTTTATGCAATTTACGATTTAAATGAAAATCATCGGTTGACAATCTTTGGAAGGTAACATTGACAAACTTTGAAAAGCATACGTAGTAGTGAATCGATGAAAAACGCACCAAATCCACTCAGATTAGCAAAAAATATTTTATCCTTATATTATTACCTTGACCTTTTCAAAAATTAAATTCTAATGGTGCGTAACAAGAACATAAAGGGCGTAAGGGTAGGACCTTCATCCTGCAATGTACATCGTTGGGGACCCGCCAAACAGCTGCTCCCGTCAAGGCTTGCAATAACTCGTTGTTTAAAGTTTAAAAGATTAATTCTCTTCAACCACTTGTTAGTCCCGGAGCTGTCTATTAGAATAGCACAAACTAAAAATCTTTCGACAAGGTTGAGGATTTCTAGAATAGAGCAAAAGAAGACAAACTGTGAAAGGCAAGTGAACGGCGTTCATCTGCTTATAGGATACAAAAACGACATCATACAATCTAATATTTGAATACTCTTTGCTTTTCCTTGGTGATCTGAATATTTTGAGTATTTTATACTTAGTTTCGTTATTGTGATCTTCTAAGACCACACCAAACGAGATAGTAATAACCAGTCCTAAAATACTCCCCGGTATAGATGTATGTTTCATCGTGAACCTCAAAGTAATTCGTGAATCCCGCAAAATTTTATACAATCTATATGCTAGATAATATGTCATTTTGTCTACTATCTCATTATGCCTTAAAATACTGATTCGATGGCCACTACAATTGATGAAAAACTATACTTCCCAGGGAATACTAATACAATACAAGTGATCGGCTTTCATGCGTGAATTCCTCTGAGGAGATTGTTTAATCATTGCAACTGCCCGGCCATACATTTCACCTCCAAATACACATAGAAACAAAATAAAGCATTTTTGTTATCACTTACAGTAAGCCCATTTTTCTCAAACAAGATTACAAAAATGTCATTTCTCGTCCCATCTTTGATTAAGGAACACTCTAGCTGATACGGTCCAGTCTTTAACTTCTAATTTCTTCAAGATTTAGCTATAAACAGCACCTTTACCACACCACCCACTCAACGAATGCATAGGAACGAAAAAACTAGTATAGAAAATAGTTGAATTAGGTTAAATTAAAAGAAATGTTTTTTATTTATTAAACTGACTTTATAAAATTAATTAAACACTAAATAAATATATATTTACAAAATTTCAGAAGAAAAGAAAGGAAAGACTATTTTTTTTTTAATTGAAACAAAATCTTCTGGTACAAGCGGGAACGCCATTTGAGCAAACGCAATTATTGCATCCATCGTTCCACCTTAATCCTCGACAATTTCCTGAAAATACATAAACATAAAATTTTATAAGAGTTTTGAAGAAACAAAAATTTCAAATTAATGCTCAATCACTGAGGATAATATACACAAAAATATTAGTTGAACTTAAAGATTATGGGAATTTGCATTAAAGACGAAGTATGCATCATAAAAGAATGTACAAGACTGAGAATACTAGGAGGAGATCGATGTAGGTATGTATTGGTATCAAACAAGATCGATGTAGGTGTGTACTAGTGTCCAACAAGATCGATGTAAGTGTGTGTTGGTGTCAAACAAGATCAATGTAAGTGTTTGTTGGTGTCAAACAAGATCAATGTAGGTGTGTTCTGGTACCAAACATGATCAATGTAGGTGTGTACTGGTATCAAACAATTAATAAACTTTTTATATATTGGATATCTAAATTTAAACTGACTTGCTATGTTACAAATATCCAACAATTATACTCATATTGTCAGCGAATAATTTCGAATATAAAAATGTACTAGTCTAAATTTTGTACGTTCAATTTTGATAATCTTGTCTTTAATTTTGATTTTTTTTCTTTTAAATTTTCATAATAATATATTAAGAAAAAAAAATTAATAGTAATTTATGTAGGAAAAAAAATATGTTCCTCCTTGGTCAGAGTAAAAAGGAACGATTTAAATTCATGTGTGCAAAAGAAAACGGAGGCGTGACAAGCCGGCTTGTCACGCAACACAATGACGTGATGAAGAGAGTGTGTGATACACCGGGGTGTGGAACTTCAGTCTGAATGTTAATTAATTTGACCCTTGTTTCCTCCCTAAAATTTGACAAAACCTTTGAAGACAAACTAGAAAAAAATTCACCTTTTATTACATTCAAACTTTTTTATTGTTATTATATTTTATTGGAATCATAAAAGGACTCGATAAAACAGTTACTCTCAGATAAGCACAATCTTCTAAGTCTATAATTATATTTTTAAATTATAATTAAAGAGATTTCTTACATTATTATTTACATATCCTACTTTAGTTGTCAATATAGATACCATGGACAGGTAAATTAAATAGTTTGTATATATATTTTACACTTCTGACGTCTCAGAAATAAAATAGATAAAATAATATTTGAAATAATATATATATAATATATTGTTATATTATAATTATAGTATATTATTAATTCATTGTGATTATTATTATTCATTATTATTATTAAAACTTGCCAGAAATATTTAGATTAAATTTTTGACAAAGTTGCTTCTTGCAGAATATATTTGTTTTGAAAACCAGGTTACATTCGTTCCAAGTAAGAAAATCCCCTCTGCGACAGAAACCCACACATTTCAAAATAATGGGAAGAGATAATCCCAACAGGGCGATTTATTTAAACTAACTTAAGTTCTTACCACTAAAAATTAATAATAAATTTGAAGAATAATTTAAATTTATATAAAAGAAACTATAAGAATTAGTCAAAATGAAAATCACAAGTGCAGATCTTAACTAACTTTAAATTTATTTTACTAAAATAAACTTTTAAAAATATACAAATGACAATAAGTTATAAGTATAAAGTAAGTTATAAGTATATGGTCATGAGTTGTTGTAAGTAAAGAATGGTCAGGTTTCTTAATCCAGTTATATAAGTAAGAAAAGTGGAATGTGAAGGATGCATGAAAGTTTATATGTTTATATAAGTGAGAAAGTAAGTTATAAGTATATACTGTGTAAGTAAGTAAGTAAGCTATAAGTATATAAGTAAGAAAATGATTATAAGTAAATTGAAAAAAAAAACTAAAAAACAAATAATAACTTAATGAAAAATTGGATGGAAAAAAAAAAAGAGAGGGGGGAAATTGTAGTTGTACTTCTTCAACTTTCGTTCTGCATTAACTATAAAGTATGTATAATTTTTCAAAGTAATAAAAAATAAATTCAATACCAGAATATATATATATATATACTTATATATAATATATATATATATATATTATATATATTATTATATATATATGATATATATATATATTTATATATATATATTATATATATATATATATATATATATATGAACTATACTTTAAAATTTAATATATACCTAATATATATAAGCAAAATACTACTATATAATATATATATCATCTAATATAATAATATTATATAACTATATATATAATAAATATATATATATATATATATATATATATAATATAATTATATATGTATCTTCACTTATAAAAGTAAAGCAAAAAAAATATCTTATGTGTGCTAATACTTCAACCTTTCTAGCATCTGAAGTTCTACAGGAATTTTCTCGTGTGGAAGTAAATGCAATTTATTGGCAATTTTTAAAGAGATTTTTCTTGCATTATAAGAGAACGGTAAAAGAAAAATTGCCAAAAAAATTTATTTTCTCAATACTCAAAAGATTTTTAGAAAAAATAAATAATAACATGTTTATGTTTATAATGCTTACAAAGTCTTGAAACAAAAACAGAGGAACAAGACATCAAAATCAAACAAAACAAAAGTTTTATTCGGATAAGTCTTCTTACTTTTCTTTTTTTTACTCCCTTTCTTCTTTTTACGGTTTGAATATGCACTTGGTTGCCACCTGAAAAAAACTAAACAAAACAAAAAAAGACTTTAAAAGAATGATAACAGTTCCATGAGTCACTCTATTTGTAATTGTCAGATGGACTTTTAAAGAATGAATGTAAGGTATGTTTAGAGTTCATCTCCCAGATTGATCTTTGGAAAATACTGGTAAGGAGGGAAAAAAACATAGTTGGAGGAAAATGCAGTTCAAAATTTTGTTGAAGCACCAGGGATGTGAAAGTTCAGGGAAAGAAGAGGCCGGATGTTTAACATAAATAAAATTGTGAATAAATGAAATCAATGAAGAAAGCGAAAAGGGCCATTCACTTGACAAGTTAGTGTAATTCCGTAGTGTGCACCAATTACCACCACAGATGTCGCCAAACTCAAAAGTGAAATTATGAGGGGAGAAATGCGCTAGGAGGCGCGACGGGATATTATCTTAGAAAACTGTCACCCGTAACCTTTCCAAGACAATATAATTTGTGGTCAGGTTCATTTTGAAATGGGTTTTTGGTCTTAACAAAAAAAAAAACAAACTGGCGTGAGTGCGTATAGTAATATTGCATGGTTATGTGAAGGAAAGACGAAACCAAACACGCGTTCGATGTAGTGAGTCCTGTGTTAAGGCATACCCAGGGAAAAGGGCGTGAGTATCTAATATAAGAATCTGAAGACTTAGGACGAAAATGACAGAGTCGCCCACACTAAGGGGTGGCGGAAGTTAAAGTCTTTTAGTATAACAACCGGAGGAGTGGAAAGCTGTTTAAAAAGATCAGGGCAAAGTCGACCTTAGTAAATTCAACACTCTGAGCAGCCAAGTATATTGAACATATAGTAAGGTCGGATGAGACAACTGAATCGTAGCCGCTTACTGATGCCATGAAGTTGGTTGGAGAGGGATGATGGAATAGGGACAGATTTCGTGGAATGAGTATTCCTGCACCTACCCCATCTGATTGTCACCTCTTTCTATAGAAGTTAACCGCAATTTATATTCGGCTGGTTGAAAGAAGTCACGATTGGACAGAGTCAAGTTCCTGCAACATATAACACTTTGGGATGTAGCACGCTCTCTCGATTGAGGACACTAGACACATCAGTTCCTTTCTAAATGTAGTCCCACATTCACCACACTGCAGTAATAATCCAACGACACCACTCTCCCCCATTACAAATGACAAACTCGTTAAGATGAGCTCGCGTCATGATGAGTTTACTGCACCACTATTAGTGATGGTCTCGTACTCCAGATCAACTGTCTAGCGTAATGCTGACTCTAAAGCGAATGCGAACGATTAGCGAATTAGGAGCCCCTGGAGTTCGGGATGGAGAGGAATATCATCCAGGCGTTGAGAGCGTGCTTGTCTCGGCGAGCGAAGCGGCACAATCGAAAATTCCTGCAGGGGAGTAAAGGAGGTAGGCATAACACCAGAAAGATCTTATGTTTGTACTTGACCTCTTTTGCGGACATGTAAACCTCCGCTAGTGCTGATCCACTAGGGTTCGTATCTGAGGCTGCAGAGAAAAAGCCCACTTCACCTGTGTTATTACTGGAGATGCAGTATATTAAGTTTGAAATTCAACCGAAAGTCCCCAAACTATGTTATGTGACGGTTTGGTTTGACGTTAATAGGCAAGCACGCATCCGCTCTATGCTCATATTTGATTAAATTGAGAGCTCGGGTTGAGTCATCTATCCGCCTTGCGCGCCACAGCAGATTCAGAATGTATAAGGGACATAGAGTTGTTTCCCATGTAATAATGGGCGAGGATGGTGTCACCCGAGAAGGGTACTTGCCGTTTCTGAAATGTAGGTTCCTTGGGGGTTGCGGTATATCAACTTTTCACACTATGGGATTCCGATGGATTGGCAAGACTCTATGTCCTGCGCAGATATTTTCCCGACGCTAGTCAGCTTACTATTCAGTTCATGCGAGTAGGCTATTTTCCATTTTGGGTGAAAGCGACCTCTTTGTGAGTCTACGGCTCGGAGTTTGATTGGAGACATGGGGACTTTCATATAAGTCTCTCTTACATGCCACTCTCAAACAGAACCCAGAACGCTTTAGTAGGCGGCTCACACCGTTTAACCTTGAACAGAATTTCCAATTCAGCGTTTTCTCGAAGTGCAGGACAGCATGTAAAAGAGAAATGGGTCATCCATCATCAAGCGTCCTATTTGGGATGCTGTTACTCCAATTCCAATTCTTCTCAGGCGGATATAGAATCCTTATAGAGAAGTGCTGAGAAACGGAAATCTCTGGAGGTAACTTAGAGATTATCACAAGATCAGAAGACTAGAACTACTCTTGTAGACTCTCTAACCCAGTAAGCTTATATCTCTTTGGTGGGTTTGTCAAATACTGGGAAAGTCTTCCTAGACCAATCTTTTTAAAGGCCTTCAGACTTTATGAGTGTGAGGGTGATAACATGGATGAAGGTTGAATTGGCGAGGTATTCACTCTCTATGTGAGTTGCGTTTCCTTACGTGCTTGGGTTCTCGACTTTCTGATGTTTAGAAAAACTCCAGTTTAGCCTCTGACTATTTTATTAAAAATGTAAGCATTGTAACAAGGATGTTAAATATGCATTGAGCGTATCTATTCGTGTTGTTTAGAAACATCTTTTCCAGGATATCTGGGCTAACTAATAGTGGGGAGGTGAATTAAGGGAATAAAGGAAGACAACGTCCTTTGCATAAGTGGTTGAAAACAGTGAATAACCACTTCTGTTAGATGAACTGTGCTCGTGAGTAGTAATGGTTGAACAGTGTACAAATTTGGGGCAGGATAATGCGTCTTTCACGAATTTTCCGGGCCTCTGGAGAGAGACCAGCATAGTTTTATGTAGAGGCGATTAGGGTGAGAGTTAGCCATACTCAGGGATAAGCTTGGTGATAGCTTTTTATTGGACGCGGAGAGTTGAATCAAGGGCTGCTTTTGTTGGCTCTTTGCTTTCTTTAAGTATTTAGGGTTTAGAAGCTTGCCCCTGTATCCAGTCGCCTCCTGGTCCAACTTTCTCCCACTATGAAAGTGGAGTATTGCTACTACATTTACCTTGTTATTACACTGGAATTCGATCCGTTGAAGGCATAGCTAGGTTCTCTCTAACTTTCACAAAATGAAAGGCCTTGTGGTAGGAATCTATCTGTTTTGAGGAGCTATTCATTCTCATTTCCCGAAAACGTGCTACCAGAGAGAGGGACACCTTTCCTCACCAGTACCCACGAATCTACTTTGATTGACGACTCCTAGCCTCCATCTTCCGCTGCATGAGTTGAGCCGGCGTACGCATTCGATGAACTAGTAAGAGAGAGGGACGACACAAGTAAGAGGGGGGCGATATGTACGAATATATAGAAAGAAACAATAATTGAAGTATCACTCATTTAAACTATGTGAATATAACACTTAAATTTACACTAGGTATGTTCTAATCATCCAAACCTTCACATTTCCTTTACCGGAGGATTAAATAGATAAATGCCTCCTCTTCCAATTAAAAAGTCTTAAATCGTATACCCACCTCGAACGCTTTTAACCATTGCTGCGCGGCCATGTTGTTCTGTATAACGTCACCCATCTCTGCCATTTCTTAGCATCTTATGATTTTATTAAATAATAGTCTCTGATAGTGAGACGCACGTATACAAACCTTAAAAAAGGTAAGATATAACGGGGGGTATCACTTATTGGACAGGCTTCGCGCTGCTTGATTTAACTAAAGACCGCCATACCTTTTGGGTTTCAAGACTATAATATAACAGACTACTCGCCTTAAGAATTTTTCATTTCAAATATATAAGGGTATCAATCCTTGTTTCAGTTCCACTTTAACCACTTTTTAAACTCCTCGCTCCCTATATATAACGTGTTAGGGACCTTTCCAGAAGAAAATTTCATACCTTCTTCCGTTGTCACGAAGGATAGTTACGAAGTTACCACGCTGAGTTTATAATCCTCTATAATTATATTCAGCCTGTGGACTCCCCGCTCAAACGTGATTCTAACCGCGTTGCACGCTGGCATCCTCGACCATCATACATATGTAGTGCTAAGCAGGAGTTCTCAGTGTACTCTGCAGACATCCAGTGTAACCACGATCTACAACCTATTTAAATAATTAGGGAAAAAAAGTACACAGAATAATGAGGATTCCCGGGCAATTTCTTGCTGTTACTCTAACTTTATCACAAGCTACTCTTAAACCAGATCCCATATTAGGACACTTTACTTAACCTACGTAGCCCACCGGTAAAAACTGTCCATATCAGGGTAGGAAACCGTTCACCGATTATAGCCTGTAACAGAGGCCCGCCCTCATTGGATATTGGCATTTATTCTCTAGCATATTATCTTTTTAGCAATCTAACGAAAATTAACAACTCGTATCTAATTTGTATCTTGTTAACGGGGTACGGCGCTACTTTCTCTCTACCTTCTTCGTAGCGAACGTAACATCTCTCCTCAAAAAAAAAAAAATAAAGGAAATCATTACATACAAGAACCGACAATGCTCGCGGAACCTTAAAAGGTTAGGGGTTAAAGGGGTACTTCAGCCTTTCAGAGACGCCTTTTAAACTCTCTCATCAAAAGAAACTCTAAGCGTTTTAAACTCCGCCCCGACCAATGTGGAGATTTTACTCACTTTCTCATAAACACAAGACTCTCCTGTAGTGGCACTCTCACTTCTCTTTGACATCCTCGCAATGCGCAATATCCTTCCCCATCACATCGCTTAGGTAAGAATGAGAAGGGTTCACCTCCTGATTCTCTATTCATTTTGGAGTGTATGCGTCATAGCCTTCGCTCCCTCTGCTCTTGTCTATACAGGGTGTACCCCACCCTAAATGCAGCGGCTCTCACGAATTGGGTTCACTCAACTCTTACAAATACTGTGCGTTACATATATATAACTACACTTACTACCTATATTAATATTTTAGGGAGTGAACGGGCTGTGGCCCAAACTAATATTCATCCTATGAGAGGTAGTTTTGCCCCTTAAATATATATCAACGATTATATAAGTTTAACTGCTGGCTCTCATTATCCTCTCTCTTTTAAACTAACTTTTTGTCAATTATTTATATATTTTAGTTTATACTTCCCTATTTTATAAGGACTTCAGCCTCATAATTGCTTAATTTACCTTATATGGATTGTGACCTCTGCAATATGACATATAACCATACTCACGTACCCACTTTTCTCAGATTTTTTACATTATATAGGGAGTCTGAACTTGTCTACAGGGATTACTTTAAATACTGATATATGCGGCGGGGTGATATTATTTAAGTATCCATATCTTTCCTGGCTGAACTTTAACGATGACACACGGGATTAGTATTCTTTATTTTTATACATCGGAACAAAAGTTAACGTTTTAATCCAACTAGCTTTAGACGTTCTCCTATCATCTCGAACCACAGGTCAATAATGACCTAAAACGTCCCTCTTTTCGTTGTACACTTCTCATAAAAACAAAACTCTTTCCCATCCATAAGGCTTTTAATTGGTTTATCTGCGGTTGGAGCCCATATTTCACGTCTACTCTTCCTCTCGACCTTATCGGTAACAGAATAATATATATACACCGCTTAGTCATTCGTGAATAAGTTTTTCGTCTCCCCGCAAAATATGACTAAATATTTAGTTTGTGTGT
Source organism: Trachelipus rathkii (assembly GCA_015478945.1). Classification (NCBI taxonomy): domain Eukaryota; kingdom Metazoa; phylum Arthropoda; class Malacostraca; order Isopoda; family Trachelipodidae; genus Trachelipus; species Trachelipus rathkii. Next base: position 28,724 of record JABUQX010078492.1, read on the forward strand.
GCTCTTCTTTTAATCCTTTTTATCTCTTTGTTTTCTAAAACGAGATTACCTGAGACCGTGAATACTACTACCACCACAACAACCACAACGACCTTGAATTTTTTGAATACTAAAAAATAATGATTTTTAAAATAAGGATCCCTCAACGACCCTACTTTGAAAACTATATTTAAAAAAAATATATTAAGTTATCGAGAACAAATGTGGGAACTGAGAAGACTAAGGAGTAATTTGGAATATTCATTATTACAAATTTTCCCTCAAGTGCTGAACAAATTTTAATACAATCTCTAACTACCATTTAAGTAATTAATAAGGCGATCTCCACATTACAAAATAATTTCAATGAAAGGGACCATCAAGCACACATCATAAAAAAGAATATCCGAAATTAGTAAAAATAATTTCAAACTACCTCTACCTCAAAGGGTCTCAAACCCACACTCAAATAATAGGTGTTAACATTTCTCTAATAATCTATTGAAGTTTACTACTTATTTTCCAATAATTATAGAATAGGACGATAGTATAATGTTAAGACGATATAGATGCACAACACCACAAATAATAACCCTTTCTAATAAAAATAATATAAAATTATTTATACACCTACCTCATGTATCTTTTTGGCGTATCGAAGAGAATCACTCAATTGATACTAACTCACGGGCCCAAACTGGTAGATACTATGAGGGAGAGGTAAGAGGTCTCTCCCTCGATGATAATACGCGATAATATAAACAAGTACTGAGACTCTATGTACTACGAGATACTATCACAAGGAGTGGTCGGAGAATCAGGCAGCGCTCCGCCCTCTATATCGCACCCAATACATGCACTGGGTTGTAAAAACGAATGTGTACCACCCACTATTCCGCGCCTAGACACACTGAGAGGAAAAGGCAGTAGTGCGCCGCGGGAAATAGAGTATACAAACATCCCCCAGGCACCATCGCGCAACAGAGCCCGGAGAGCACCCTCACAAAAATAACCAAAAAGAGTAAGCAGGCCCCATCACTACTGAGTCCCGATAATAGAAAAAACAGGACTCCACCCACGTATATTCACAAGTGGGAGCTTCACCTGTGAAGCTAGATATCCAAATTACCCCACGTCTCTAAAGGGGTGATATAACCCGCTCAATTAATTGGTAAGGCGAATAATTAATATGTCATCTGAATGCTCTTCCGGTGCCCCACTATGTAGTAACTATGTAGTGGACCCGCTCATGTTACTAGGGTTTAGCCCCGGCTACTGCACAACTTGGCAATACAAATCCGCGAACGAGGAACGCTGTTCAGTCACACCGAGGTGATTGTTCACAAGTGGTTAACAGGGAATCACACTCACCCTAGTGCCACCCCTTAGAGGCGTCAAATTTCTTAATTATCCCCCTCTACGCGTGACTCATATTCTACGGGTCGTAATCGCTACCGTATCGGAGAGGAAAAGCTCAAAAAGAGTAATGAGAAAAAAAACAGAAGAAACTCAGACATAGATATATATATATATATCTCACTAACTCACAAAGAGTAGACACACACACCACATTAGCCCACTATTATAACTTAATTTTATGAGAATATCGTATAGATCCTTGTAATATTAGGCTACCTTACCACGCGACCACAGTCTAAATCCATCGTTGGCATTATAGATAGTAAAAACTACTAACTAAGGATCCCCTCTATAAATAGCTTCTCTCCTCCTAACTAGTCTATATAGGAATCCATAACGTGTAACAATATAAGATTTAATATTACACTTTGAGTAATACTAATCTCTCTCCTTTCTTTATATTTAATGTAATAAAAACGATCCTTTCCTAATTTGAGCTGGTTAACTGTAGGTCCAATAGTTGTGACTTCAAGATTAAAAGAATATGAACGAAGGATGGTTGGTAGAAGTTTATCAATTTACTATACAATCTCTCTTATTACTTGATATTAGCCTAATAAAGACTGTTTTTATAAAGACCATTCTTAAAGATCATTATGTTGAGAATAGCAGCTAAACAGCTACACTCGTGAACACAGACGTGAATAAAATCATGTAAGTTACTACCCTTAACACACCCTGTTGAAATATATAAAATAAATATATACTTGTATGCTTACTAAGTGAGTAAATAGATGTCCTGCCAATCATATTGGGGCCATTAATCGCTACAGCCAATTGTAGCGGGACGCGTCAAACCTTCTTACTCACTCTCAATAATACTATAAAAGGTAGTGGAAGGAGGCAGATAGGGGTGGCCTTTTGTGGTGTATAATTAGAGTGCAGGCCAATATTTGCGAGTATTATATTTCTAACTCCAACCACCAATTAAACATATAAATACATCCTAATTTCTATGAGAGCGAGTGCTTATTATACTCAATTTTCATCTTCGCCTATATGACTTGGTAATGCTAATGTATGTGTATATTAATTTTATCTAATTGGTCCATGAACACGTCTCAATCCGCGATATTATTATCTATATTTTGATTAAATTCGATATTATCATAGGAAGTAAGAACTAACCTGTGAAATTACTCTCATGCTCATAATTTATATAAGAGTCCAAAGGAGAGCGCACCTACTTTTTGGCTGAGCTCCAAATTACAAGGTTGTGGATTCCCTGTCAGAATAAGATAATTTTACCTAAAATAAGTAGAACACTCACGGCCACAGCTCTCAACACTCAATATCCTTTCCCTTTGCACACATACGCCCCTTTCATTTATTATCCACTAGCGGAATTATTTAAAAATAAACTATCCTCACATAATTCCAAAAGGTGGAATAGTACCATCATAATTTAACAAAAGGATTGGAATACTTTAAGGACACAATACTGATGAATATGAATATTTTGTTATCTATTATTTCTATTAACTAGTTTACTTTATACCAATCTTTATATATATATTTAATTTCTATATTTAAACTTCAATGAGCATAAATCAATTGATCTAGAATAGAAGAGAGTAACTAAATAAGATTATAATTATTAATATTATATTCGTAATTACTATTCAAAAAAAATAATAGTATATAAATTTATATATCTAATAAACTCTATATCCACTCATGAGTAGGAAGTAGATAAACTTATAGATCTGTGAGGAGATTATAACTCAAAATAAACTTATAAAGTAATTGTGAGCAACCTTATAAACTATAATTTTAAACTCCTTTAAACTTATATACTCTAATAATGTGGTATAAAGAAGGATGTAAAAACCGTCCCTACCTACCCCATCAGTGAACAAACCTGTTAAACCATCTATATTACCAAATAACTCACTCCGAAAAAAAATAATGCTCTCTCTCACACCAAAAAACTAGATTCATATTCTACCATAAAACCTAGCCCTAGGCGTGGCATAAAACTCAGTGGGTTGGCCCCCACCTATAAACTCCTCCCACTGCACATTGCCAGCATTACTCAACTATGCTCCTACTCGTAAAACCGTTCAGCTCAGACACAACACTATATAGATATAAGAGGAATCTGTGTCAACGCAGGCCTGGCTATCTAGCGTTAACCCAATCAACAACTTTTCTAGCCATATCTCTAACTCTTATGGACAGGTCTAAGGCAATATGGTTCATTATATATATCTACATTGGAGGCTGTGGTGTCAAATTTTATCTATCGTATCTAGAGTTTTTTTATTAATACTCTCTGGTGTTATTAAGTAGTTCGATGGCGTGCCTGCAAAACGTCAGTACTGCGAAACCACCCCCCTTCCTGACCTTGAGAGTTCTTTTTACGGACGGAGGCTGTATGTGAGCGATAAGCATCCAACCCTCTCACTACGCCCTTTTAAACACTTCCACCGGTAATATTCATTTCTCCGTCCTCACACACCGCATATACGAGTCCGGTCGGGGACGACGCAAACTAACTCGTCTGAATCCCGTTCTAACTCTAGTGTCGGCGATTCTTTTCGCCTCAGATCCGAAATAAGGTATATCAGTGTGTAAGAGGGGGCTGTTGAAGTTGCACATATATAATATTAATAATACACAAAAAAAAAGTTCTTACCTCATCCAATAGGTAAAGGTGTAAGGAGGGGAGAGCAATAAACAGCAAAATCAATGCGGGTAGAACAGTCCAAATTATTTCAATTAATTGATTCTCCAATAATGATCGGTTAATAAACCCACCAATCACCATCCTTATTATAATAAAACCAACAACTCTGATAATTAAAGTAGTAATAATTATAGTATGATAAGTCATTCTAGGTTATATGAATAATATATTATTCATATATATCGATGATTTATAATTTATAATTGTAATTATTTCTTTATTTGGAATATACATTTAACAATGTACATATCGAACTATATTCATGACAACTATTACGATGTAACCTATATATATAAAGTACATACTTATCATATATATACTATATATATTATAGAACATATATATAGGTTTTCTTATATTTATAATACTATATATAAATAGTGATCTTCATAAATATAAATACTTATATATATAAATACTATATACAAAACGATATACATACATATATATCTTATTATTTAAATTTATGACTTATCAAGGGTATCGGTGCAGTGCGGTGCAAGATAAAGTAGAGTCTACGGCTACTATAGGTATCTTATCTCGAGTATACTGTTTGGATTTGAAAGTTTGTAGCATGAAGGTTGCAGATAATCCTGTAATACTTAGAAATAATCTCACATCATCTCTCGAAAAACCTTTCTCATTACATAGTAAGATAGCGTATATATATATATATATATATATATTGTATTCCAATGATGAAAACGTTCTCTCTGTCACAAATGGTCATAGGCTAATATTTTTTACTAACATTTAAAGATAAAGCAAGAACGTACCTTCTTCAAGAATTGTGTCTAACGGGCCAAGTGCTTCTTCGTCTTCTTCTGGTGTCACTGCATTGGAAATTTAGTTTTCGATTAAGAAAGAAAGCAAAACTTTCTCATAAATGGACAAGTAAACCGATATATCATATTATGTGTTACATAAATCTTCTAACTTTTAAGACAGTAAATACCAAAATTTTCATATAATAAATATTTAAAAAGTAAAACGTACGTACAAAGAATGGCTCTCTAAAAATTATTGGAATTACCCTATGATAAGCCTGATTGAAATTGAAAAATAAGAGTTCTACATCACTCGAGATATTATAGAGTGGGCCGATGCAAACGGAGATGATAATATATCATATGCTACTTTTGACATCCGGGTGAGAGCTTAATTAGAGGGGAATTGAGAATCACGCTGTAAGCATACAGATACATTCCTAGGATTTAGTAATACAATAGGTCAACAATTCAAAAAACACCAAGATTTGTATGGATACCCTTACTTCCAACAAGCAGAGCTTATCTAGACAAAGAATCTAAAAGAAGCATCAGTAAAATCAAGAAGATTTGGATAATCAACCTTCGTATCGGGCAAAAGAAATATGAGAAAATGACGATTAACACAGATTAGCCTTAGGGACAGTAAACTTCCTACGGTATGCTTAAGAAGCAATAAGTATATTATAATCATACACTAGTTATATACCCTTTTGACGTACTGACTATTATACTCCACTTTTATATATATATATATATATATTAATATATATAATATATATATATATATAATATATATCAGTATATATATATATATATATACCTTACCTACTCATATATTGAGTATATCATATCGATAGAGAGGCGTATAGCTTTAGACAGCTCACCCGACGGGAAGTTGGAAGATCCAAAATAAATATGCAGGTACGACATCCTATAAAGAGTAAATTCATCTTCTGGAGTTCGATCGGAAGGCACGCTGGCCCTCACCGGGGTCCCTGCCTCCAAACCTGACGACGCCCATATTGCATAAATATATCACGATACGCCAAATAAAATGTAAATATTATTCTATGTATACAATATATTGTTCCTCCAACTAATTATCGTATGTATAGATGTATATTATTATGAAATTTGATTCCACTCTGACTAAGTCTGGACAAAATTCAATATTGTTAGCATATATCGTTCATATATATATATATATATATATATATTTAAAATCTCATGCAAACTCTTAAGTACAATTAAATTCCCATTATTATTATATATAGAAAAAGGATACTGTCTACTTTCTTATTTTCCGTCGATTCCATACCAGGAAGAGCAGCTGCAACACGTCGGAATAACTATATATATAAAAAAAAAAAAAAAAACTAAACCGTTAAACAAAATACTCTAATATATAAATACATTGATTATACCAAATTTTTTTTAATGGTTACTATACTGATAATGAAGATAATTAATAACTTAAAGATCTCAATTGGTATTGGTGGTATATGTAATAACATTGTTTGGTGCGAATACATTGTCTCCTATAGTGAATAAAGCCTTTACACCGCGAACTAGTTCTTCAAAATTATACAACTTATGTGACACTTTCTACAGTGCTCTAGTAAACTAGTAATAACAAATGTAAAATGTTATGAAAAGTTAGGGAAAATTATTATCACTAATCACACACAGAAACTTGCAACAATATAATTTTTTGTTGTGAACATTTGTTCGTAATAGCTGTAATATTTCTTAAAAAGAGAGAAACTACACTAAAGTCAATATAATCTGCACGTGCATTCTTACGGGGAAACAAATACGTAGATTATTGTGGTCACGCTACGCTATATTATAACGGATGCTAGATATGAGTTACATTTGAGTGTGTGTGTAGCACTTACCAACTCCATGCAGGTATGACATATTTTATAAACGGTTTCGAGGTTTACCAGATTTTCCGCATAAAAAATTGATTTTTTCTTCTGTGACACACACCCTTGTCACCACTTAACCTTCTATATGTAATGACTTAAGATATTTACTCAAAGAGACTTCTCATATAACGGATTTAAAGATGTTTTGTGAAGGAACTTCCTAACTATGATTACATGCGTTGGTAAATAAAATGTAATCACTCAGAGAGAGTGAGATTATTATACTATCGTGTATAGACTTGTGTGTTATCACAGTCATGTCTTTAAGTAGTAATGAACTCTGTCATCGAAATAGGGTATGTTTACAATTGTGAAATAAATGATTTGTTAACACAACAAGTTTGTTGTTGAACGATTTCTCGCTCACTTTCATTACAATAGGCCTTAGTAAAAGGATGCACGTTCACCCATTTTGGCAATTGTGCCACCACTCCAAAAAACACGCAGCTCAGTAAATGGGCAAAAATGGATAACTCTTGTAAAAAGTAGTGTGATATAGCCCTAACAAATCAACAGTCCGTTAGCCTATTGGAGAAATTTGAGGGCTCACTAATAAATTAGAATGTTAGCATATATAATTTAAACCCATTGTATGATACCTCCATCTGGACACTTTAAATATGTTACTTGACCTCATAGTGGGACATCGGATAACTCGTTTAGGCAAGCTGAATGCTTCTACTCGCTGGTTTCCCTTTACCATCTTCTTCTCAAGGCAACCAAGTCCTAGTAGTAATGGCCCAACCTGTAACATGATAATTCCACAAGCAAATCAAAAATCTCTGTATAATTAAGTGATCAAATATATGTAGAGCTCGACGCAGCGCTCCCTGGCGTGATCTCCTAAAAATTTCTACATTCTTGTGCGCATTCGATAGGCGCTTATAAGAAATCATGATACGAGAATTGGCTATACAGAAAAGAAATCACTCGGAATTCGGATGAGATTATGTTTATTGCATACTTCCTCATTGGGGAGTGATAATACATTAATAAAGACTATGTCAAAAGAATACTATATTATATGTTTTTCTATATATATATATATATAATCGAAGCAGGTCGTCCATAATCTATATGGTATACCGGAAAAAGACCATCGCGCACTACACGACCCACTGGAATTAATATTAAGATTTTAATTATTTACGTAAATCTCACAATATTAAGTATCATAAATTAGTATTAATACTTCACTCACTTTCCACTTAATTTATGTTCACTAAAAATATGTTAAATATATATATATATATAAATGGTAATTAATCATTACTGAGAAATATATTATACTAGCTCATAATATTATCTGCGTTATTTACATAATTATATCATTATTGTATTTTCGCCTCATATAAATGGATATAAATGTTCTTTTATTGACTAGCTTGATAAGTAGTAAACATAGAAATAATTAGCAAATCTCACTTCACGTGAGGATATATAAATAATATAAAAATGTACTGCCATATATATCAAGGTCTAACCTGTCATCTTGTGCGTTTAAAAAATATGATCTAGATAAAAAATATAATACTCATGTCATAGTGAATTCTGTTGCTTGTGTCTGGACTTTTTACTTTTCGTTGTAGTGATATGAGTACCTATAAGTAATACAATTTGTAGTAAATCTCTACTCAGGTTTAATTTGTCATTATTAGATCGATTTAAGAGTGAGAATAAATATCGTTAACCTATTAATTAGTCTGAATCGACTATGATTTAGTTTAGTTATTACGTTTATATATTAATGCAATTCGATTATTATTTGAAGCATAGTTCACTTATACTAAACTTAGATAGGTCTGATTAAAAGGATATATAAATGAGATTTTACAATAATAAAATAAATTATATATTATTAATGTAGTGTATAGTAGGATATATTTAAATAGCATGATAAGTAAATAATTTGCATATTCATATGTGTACTTTTATATTTGTGAGTTGTATGATAAATAGAATATAAACAATAATAACAAAAAAAATATGGAATTAATATTATATAAATAATATAAGTTTATTTTTAATGTATCATTTTTTGAATATATATAATTAATTATATATATCCCTTATTATCACTTCTCGCTTATAAATAATTATTTCTTGTCCATAATTAATATAATCAGGCAAATAATAGATTACAGAATGCATCACTGTAAAATATATGTTTAAGATACGGTATTATTAAAGATATCATATTGTCGCGATGCACCAAAAATAAAGCTCATGCAGTAAGGATTATTCCCACTAACATTGGTTATTCTTATACCTAAAAATATAGTAATTAAGCGATGTTCTATTAAAATATTAATAAAAATTTCAATAAGTCATACCATTATTTACACAGTTAAAATCCTTAAATATCATATATATATTAAAATACTATAATATACTATATTAATATATATTAATATTATAATATATATATATTTATATCTTATATATTATATATATAATATATATATATAAGTTAAATATATATTAAAGTTATTATTAAATATATATTAATATAGTATATTAATAACTTATATAAGTATTAGACTAGATATAATTATTATTATACAGAATCTAAAAATAATATTTAGTATTAATATATATGCAGAAATGTAGACGTGCTTTAATATAAAGATATATTATGTATTATATTTATATATATAAATATTTAGTAATATATATATATATATAAATATTAATATATATTATTATAATATATATATTATATAATATATATATAGTATAATAATTAATATATATATATTAAGTATATATATAACTATTATATATAAATTATATTTATTATATATATATATATATATATATACTTACTATATATAATATATATATACTATATAATATATATATAATATATTTATTAATTATATCTATCTTTAATATACTCTAGTAAATATAAATATCTTTATATTTATACCTGCTAATACAGATATTAAATATTTAATTAATATTTAATATACGTAATATATATTCCGATATATTATTGAATGGGTTAATTTTTAAATATTTTATCATCATTCCGTAGGTCATTCTTCACCGACCCCCATCTTCTATTAATTTTGTTTTAAAGTAGTAAATGCAATGCCTCCTAAAGATATAAGGCCTCTTCACAAAAGTTTTCATATTTAATTTTATTAGTAACATTTTGGATGTATGGGATAGTTTTCAATTCCATAAGCGACACTCAAATATGGATCAAATTTTTCGCCAGATTTATCATGGATAAACTCTATTTAAGGTAATGATTTGAAATGACATGCATAAGTAATGAAAATAAGGCTCAAAAAATAAATGTTCGAATAAAATGAGCATGAAAAATTTTAATATGAAGTCTTACCATAATTTCATTATTTAATAGAAAGCTGTATAGAGCAGTATTCGTTTATTTTTTTTAAAATAATATTTTATATATAGGCTTAACCGGTATAAATATTTTATATAAAATGATGAGTCGGAAAATATAATTTTATTATGTTTTCTAGCCTCACTGAGGTCGAGCTAAAGAGCAGGATGACGTATGAGTCCCCTCCGTAGGCAAATGTTTTTAGTCGTGCTATGCATTAATTATTCTAACTATTAAAGAATCTAATTATAATTTTTTAATTTCTTAACGATCTATAGAACATAATGGTTTCTAAATTACTCTGTACACTACATCCATCAAGCACTAAATACACTACACACAGACCATCTAATAATATAGTATATAATATACTTAATATACTTATAAGTATATATAATATTATATATTAATAATATGTTATATGAAGCTTAAGATGTATAAAGTGTACATAAATATATAATATTTGAGTATATTAATTATATATTATATATATATATTATAATATATATATATTTTATATAATATAATACAAAACACACACACACACTATAATATATATATACCTATATAGTTTAAGATACAGCCTCAATAATTATGCAAAATTTATCAAAATATTGGTTAATTTATGTATTTTTTATATTATAATTATTTAAAATTGTATATATATATATAATAACGTAAATATATATGTTTTATTTTATATTAATTAATCTATAATATATATTCTAAATATTATAAATTATAACTGATACTTTATAGTAGATAGAGTTAAATCGATAACCCTTAAGAAAATCTATGCAAGAATAATTATGATAATACATTTAAAGACGCACTATTATACAGTTTCGACGCGTGTCAACAAGTAGTATATATATATATATACTATGGGTACAGAGATCAACTGCTAAGCATTTGGTGGAGTAATCATCTTTTTGTTGAGCAGTGGCACACGCTCACATATAAGTACAGAGTGATGCTATGGTGAAATATTAGCAAGAGATAGCAATATTATGTGTGAATTATAGTGGATTCTCAGACTAATTTTATTCTCAACACAGTACACGGTAAATATTTTATGTGGTGTAAAGGATAAAGATAGAAAATAAGACTCAAAAATAGTGCTCCTTTTTGTTAAGATAATCTTCTTCTTTTACAGTGACAGGCTCTGTAAAAATATTAAAGTTAGGAATCAAAGTGTGCCATTTTTGCATTTGAAATTTAATCTGCACTCGCATTGCACGAAGGGAGATTTACATAGGAGAAGGTTCTTCTTATAAGTGATTTGAATCATTAAATATTTTCGTTATTCGTGACTTTTTATATGTATTATAGCTTATTATACTCTTATAATCTGACTGTAGATGATAATTATTCAACATAGATGTGTACGTAGTTTTCTGTAATCAAGTCACTATTATCGTAGGTTGAAGATGAATATCTTTTTGAACTTATGCTAAACATTCATGTGAACTCTCGCAGTGCGATATAGAATTGAATAATATACGCCATATTTATGCTAATTACTGCCAATCGTACAATAGAAAAATTATGTAAACAATTTTATCCACATTTTAATGGACGATAAGACATTTTATATTCTGCGCTAATATGCACGGGATGTTTGACAGAAAGTGTTATAATAAAAATTCTAGTAGCACTGAGAATTATTATATAAAACTTACACAAACTGTACGATTTCGAATTATTTTGTATTGTTTCATATTTTGTCATGAGCTCTATCTTAATCTATATAATGGAGTCGACAGCATTTATACACTAATCTGCGTAAATACATTTCTCAAAATGGGGGTATAAAATATATTAAACCTATATTATTACATAAGTTTAAGATATTATTATTTCTCACACTCTTTACAATGACAATGCATAAAAACATTATGTTAGTATTATGTCTGCGTAAATATACTCATACATAATTGAACACGAGATAACAAGCACGGTACATTATAATTGTTAATAGAGCATAAAATATCATTTATATCTTTATTCTACAAAGGCAAATAATACTGTGGAGTTTATATCATCTGAGATCTAAAAATATATACAAAATATTTTTAGAAAATCAATAGATCAATTCAAATTATGGCAGGCTTAATTCTCTTACTAGAAAATTAAAAAGTATGACATTTAAACATAAAGCAATTATATAATTTGGTTTATATCCGATTTCGATTAAATAAACAAACATACAAACAGTTAAATGTACAAATAAATATTTTATACATTAAAATTATTGATATGAAACAATTATGAAATTTAATTCCTTAGACAAGTTAAATAGGCCACATCCATCGAACTAGTTGATATCCAGGTAGAAGTCCTTAGTATAAGGTCGTTTCTAATGTTATCCATGATAAATTATGATTCAATGCGCTACGTAAATAGTTTTTCCAAGCTGTAGTTATCGCAGAGAAACAATTGCTGTCATTAATGTTAAGTAAGACGAAGTTTTAGCTTGAAATCTAGTCGTAGATCCTTTATTTGAAAATAATTTCTTACATACAATAAAAGGGAGCGGTCTACAGAAACCATTTAGTAAAATTCCGAAAAAAGGAATCAAAAAGTATCGTTAGTGGAATATCCAAAAAATAAATTTCTGCCCATCAATCTAAACTTAAAATGACATGATAAGAAAATCCATACACGTTAAGAGGATAAGTAATATTACATTAAATGTTAAGGCATGCAGGAGTTCCTTAAAATTTTACGATTTTTTATTTGAAAAATTTTTCATTAAATATGAACAATCTGGAAGAGGTCCAACCTAAATTTTAACATTATCGTAAAGAATCTCAAGAGTTCGTAAGTGGAAATTTAATCAAAATGAGTTTTCTGCCCATAATCCAATAACTTGAAATGATGTAAAGAAATCCATATGCTCCGAAAAGGTAAGATTTGCTATGTTTATCAAGCGATGTAATCCTACGAACTGTATACAGTTTTGTGAAAGGTGATAACACCTAAAACAAAAATTTCGATTGGGTAGAATATGAAGTCGTTGTATCACATACAGCTTATCGTAACTGCTAATGAGTCATTTTCTTAGAGTGTTCTGATAGGGAATTTTATTAGTAGGTATTTTAGGTTTTTTTCTTTTTCTTTCATTTTTATTTTTTTTGAACTTTTTCTTAGTATAACCAGAAGGCATGCATTGAAAGTTTACTGGATGTTCTACTCCTGAGTTCACCAATTATTATATTTTTAGAATTGTTACTTGCTAAGTTGGTAGAGTTCATCTCTTCATGCAATCAAAAACAGTATCAATTTGTGAAAAATTCCTTAAACGGGAATGAAGGAACGAGCCCAATAAGATTTAGTAAGGAAATTATACTATACCAATCTTAGCAAAGTACTCATCAAATGTATAGATCCAAAGAAACGCCCCTCGTGTGGCGCAGGAGTGTTGAGTCCGCATGTGACCGCGCGACGTAGAACATCCCCATATACACCTTCTATAAAATGCCTTCTGCATTAAGAGATAAAGGGAAAAACGACTCGAGTTCAAATACATACAAAAATGAAGATAGCAGAGTATGGAAATATAAAATCTAACAACCTGGGATAGAGCTAAGATAAATTAAAGATCTGACCTAGACTCCGAAAACAACGTATTATCCGTTAAACGGCCAGCTGAACACTTTTGACGATAGCCGGCTCAAAAAATTCGAAATTTCTGTGGTTCCCCCCGTGTTACCCCAGCTGCATAAGGATAAGCCAGATTTAAAATGAGGTCGTAGATTGCTATTTTTAACTCAGATCATATCATAGCTTTTAGAAATATTAGTTTAATTAATTTTTTTCATTTTAAACCGGAACTTAAACTATTCACTATCTAGTATTTTTGGATTATGGTCTTCACCTTTTTCACAAACTATACACGAGGTAATACAGAAAAAGGATTTACTCTATTACTACTTGCTTAGAGGTAAAGAATGTTGCCTGTGTTGGTTGATACAACATAACAGTATTTAAAACTTACTTCATCTCTCTGAGTGACAATATCAGCGATCTTCTTCAAATATCTATTCTGTTGCTCGAGAGGACTAATAATCTTCCATTGGAATTCTATGGAATTATTGTGGCAACATAATAATATCATCGCACTTGACACAATTATAATATCAGGTTTCTTTGTTAGAAGTGATTCTTCCATAGCCACTATACGTGAGTACTCTGACAATTTGGTTTGTTGCATACAGGTTTTTGGTGAGTAGATTTCTCTGTAAACTACTGCGCATATTCCGAGTGGTGCTCAAACGTTCTATTCCATCCAACCTTGTGAATCTATAATGTCATGAAAGAAATATAAATATATTTAATTCACTAAGAAGAAATGAAAAATCATGCGAATTCTAATTTGAGCTAAAAATATTTTCTCCAAGCATTCGTGCGCCTTCCACATATGTAGAGAACGTATCCATTATCCATCCAAGATAATCTTGTATTTTTGTACTTTCATCGCTTATTATTTTTGTATTACTGTCAATTGGTATTTTATGTGTAGTGAAGATTATATTCTTTATATATGGTATACTCATACGTGAATCTGCTTGTGATTCAAATTGTTTTCAATTAACAAATGTGTTTTGTTGAATATGAAAGAGAGTTTGCAAAGATTACATTGCTTTACTATGACAATAGATCATAGCTCGACACATTAGTGTGTATATGATATAGATGTGGGAATAGGTGGTATATCTTGTTTGAGAATTATATTATATTTTAGGTGCACGTCACTGAGCACTCTCATTATATTCACAACCATGATCAATTCTAGTGCGTGCTTATATCACGAAAACTAATTGTCTTTCAGGTCTCTACACCTGTATATACATCACTAATCAAGTAACTCTAACAAATATGGCTTTGTGTGTTATAAAAACAGGCAAATAGAACATTCATATCTGCGTGATGCAACTAATATTTTGTGTGTGTGATAAACGTGACCAATCATTCATCGGATTGACAGATTATGTAACGAGTCTCAATACAAAAACTGTCCTTAGGACTATAAGACTTCCCTGTTGATCTCAATCCGGTTCGTGATCTTAGCGATACTGTGGCCCCATATTTAATTATAGTACGAATATATCCCTGCTGCAACTCAAATTTTACATACGTGTGCTTCTCTCACTGATCAACATAAAACTCATTGCATTAGTGAAAGTAATCACAATATTTTTGATATATTTCAATGCTATTGATATATGCTTTGTCTTGTTCATCTTTCATCACTACATATCGGATTCACTCACGACAGAAACCGCTATCTGATGGAAGCTCTTATATTAAGCTTTAACTATCGCCTTTATTGGTGTCCCTTTTGTGTGTATTGTGTGTCTCATGTACTCATAATACTTATTGGTACAAACCTGCGATATAATCTGCTTTTTCACTCTTTTATTATTATTTAGAGTAAATATTTGTATACCCTATTTTTTAGAAGTTTCTCTCCAGTGAGGATTTGTTAATCCTTCAATCTCGAAGTTTATTCGAGAAGGTAGTGGTGTGAATATCATGAGAATGAGTAAGATAAGAACGTGCAAAAGGCTTTTTCTCAGTCCCTCTGACCGGGCTTCAATATCGTTTTTCTATACAGTGTCAATTTGAATCGGAAATAACTTGATGTAGTGTGCACGATGGGGTAATCATTATAAATGATGAGATAAGAGTGTGTGCTAATGTGTGAGACAACAGGGTTATACAGATTTTATGTATGTTTACGCTATACAATGGACCTAATATAATGATATAACTTAATAGAAGCTCTCGAAGGTCGTCACCGAGGATAGAATAGAGTGGTAGGAGTGCATTTGATTATATAGTATTATGTTTGGGTGTTGCATAGGTGTTTACAATGCATGAGAGCCTCATCAGAGGAGGAAAGCTGAGATGGTATATGAGTTATATGAGGTGATATGAATTATTATGGGACAATATGTTTTGGGTATATGCTTATAGGTACCAAATTATTATATTGGAGGGAGCCTATTCACATACGCATTTTTCTTTCGCATATGTAGACTTCGTCACTCTTTTGCTCAAGAGATGGTGTGTGTTTCGTTTTGAAATAACGTGTCAGTGAGTATAGTAGATTTGCAGGAATTATGTCCTTTAGCCTTTAAGTCACACGATAATTAGCATTTTTATGTTTTTTGGGGAACCACTTATACTGAACTATTGAATATAATCGTATAATGTGATTTCATTTAAAATGACCTCTCGTAATAGGTTTTAAATGCAGTGACCTCACGTAAAAATCCTTGAGTGAAATACATCTTAACCAGATTTTGCGACTCTCTCTGTATGTTACCACTTATAATGAATACATCTCTTAATAATGGTGTGTAATATATAAGTAAAAAGCATTTATACTTTGCAGACTGTTCTTTGGTAGAATCCGTAATTACCTAAATAGGCTCTCCTTAATGTCCCTTTTGCTTTGTGCCAGAAGGTAGCTCTCTAGATTTCAAGGAAGTTTAAGATTGCCAATCACCAAAATCATTCAACAGAGTCAGATAAACGCTTCATACATAAGATGATTAGACATGAGTGAAGAAACGTTCCAGAAAAGCAGAGGATTGAGGGAATATAATATTTACATATTAGGGATGCATTGCAATGATATACTTTTCTCTTTCTTCACTGTGTATTATAAATTCTACTCTTTTTCGAGTATCAGTTGGAAAGAAGTTCTAATAAGTAAATCCAAGTGGAACTTTGCGACTTCACGATGGTGGAGTTTTCATCAATCATCAATTTCACTGCACTGAGAGATTGTTAGACGAAAGTATACAACCAAATTGTTTATCAAATACAGATGGGAAGGAGTATTCTGTGTTGTACGTAAGAACCTGGATTTTAATTGTAATAAGGAATGATATTACTCTAATTTATATGTTGTACATTATTTCTGTGATAAGTTCCTATTGTAATGAATTGATAGTGTTCCTGCAACAACTGAAAAAATATTATTCTTGGCTTAGTTTGTACATAAAATCAAGGTAAGGTTTATTTAATATTATGATTAACCATTTGAATTCAACTCTTATCATATAACACCAGGCAACAATTCTTTACCACTAATAGTAAAATTATTTTTTTTCGTTAAAAGAAAATTATTAAACTATTTTGATAGCTGTTATTATAAAAAAAACTAACTTGTGTTAACGCGTTGTCTTACTACCCCTATGACAGGCAGGGTCAACTACCGCGACGGGCACAACATATGGGAACAAGTACTTCGTATTTTAAAAGTGGAGTCACCTTGGTCTAATCTCAAAGCAGTCAGCCAACTATGATTCGTCAGTTCACGATTTTTATTATCTCATTGTGCCTCACAGGTATGATATATATACTCCACTGCTATATCAGTAGAATGGAATTTTAGAATACATACGTGTTCACACTCTACTCGTAATGCGATGAGCGTCGAGCCTAAAACTCACTCTACTGACGCCAATAAGCAACGGGTGTTCTGTCATAATTTTGTATATATTATATACTATATATATATTATATTTTTATTGAAAATTTTCACAAACTTTATATATATATTATATAATTAATATATATATGATAATATATTATATATACTATTATATATATTATATATATATATTATATATATTATAAATATGTGTGTGTGATATATATATATCATAATATATATATATATTAATAATATATATATATTAATATATATAATATAATTATATAATACTATATATATATAATATATATATAATAATTATTTATATATAATATATATATATATAATATATGAAATATATATATAATTATATAATATATACTATATATAATATATATATATATAAATATATATATATATATATATATATTATATATGTATAATATTATATATATATATATATATATTATATATATTATACTATTAGCTTAGTCTTGAATGTGTGGAATATATATTGTGACTCTCATTGTGTATGTGTGGGTTACAATAGAGTAGAACCTGGTTCTATATACAATATAGATCGTGTTAAGAAATAAAGATTATATTTAAATATTTATTTTTAAATTAAAGTAATTATATTAAATTTGCGTTATGATAGGATTAAATATGTACTCTCCTCGTTAATTTTAAGATGAGTCAAATACACATTTTTATGGCATAGGTAGTTTAAAAGTAACTTAAACTGCTGCACGAATTAAATCATTATCGCCCTACTGATGACGGCGTACGTCTCTGTAGAAATAGCCACTTATTAAGACTATTGAAAGAAACAAAAAAATCTCTCACTCGTGATCACAATCAGTTGAGATAGCTATGAAAGGCAGCGGATTTATAAATATTAGAGAAATTTAGGAAAATTGTTTCTTTTCACTCAACATACACTATTAATATTGAATACGTTTCTTTCATCCTTACAGTTTGTAATGGTAAGACTTCTCTTTACTCAACCCGTACGTAGGTCTTGAGATAATCAGATAATAAATCTCTCACACAAAAAGATTATATCTCGATCCATCAAATACGTATAAATTTGTGAGATCATGATTTTTTTTATATTTACTTTGAAAACATTTTTAAAGTAATGGAAAGAAATTGCAAAATGAAAGAAAACATTAGCAATGATACTTTTTTCGTGTGTGACACTCCTTTTACTGTTTGCACCTCCTGCTTTCTCATATCATTCATTTTTGATCTTTTATATGTTGGTCTCCGTAAATATTATAAACTATTAGCCTTTTTTAAACATCTTTTGTGAGACACGTCACATTTATCATATCAGACTACTTGTGAGATACGAAAATTGTACTGATGTCTGCCTTTTTGCAGAGTTTTGATGATAAACAACGTTCTGTTTATGGCGTCACCTCAGACTTTCATCACATGTTGCATAGTTCAATTGGAATTATATGACTAACTTTTGAACCGGTCGACTGAGTGGTGCTTTGAATTTCAATCTGCAAGTTCATAGGTCATTACAGTCCTAAAATAAGGTACTTTTAGTTAATACTTTGATCGATTGACACTTTAATCTTATAGAATTTTCATTTTAGAAGAACATATCCATAACTACATTTTGGCAGTACTTGTTATACATTATTAAACTAATAAACTGAAAAAATCTGTCATTTCTAGCAAATTTTATAATGCAAATAATGCACCTATATTGCCTGTATATAACGTGAGTTTTAAGTGTAGTGTGTGTATATATATAACTATATTCATATATATTATATATAATATATATGTAAATATTAAAATTATCAAATTACTAATATAATAATAATAATATATGATTAGACCGCAATTTTAATATTATATAATATATATGATATATATATATATATATATATATATATATTATATATATATATATATATAATATATATATAATTATATATATATTAATCTATATATATATATTATTATATATATATATATATATAATATTCGTATATATATATTATATATAATATATATGATTATATATATTATATATCATTATAATATAATATATATATATATATATATATATATATATATATATAGATATATATATATATATATATATATTATTAATTATCGTTATATTATATATATATATCGTATATATATATATATATATACTATATTATTATATATATTATTATAAATAAATATACTATTATTGTTATTATCTATTATAAAACTACTTTATAGATAGCACCTTAAAATTCAATATATATATATATATATATATATATATTTAATATATATATATTATAATATATATTATATATATTATATATATATTATATATATATAATATAATATATTATTATATATATTATATACTTTAATCATATTATATATATATATTATAAGTTATATTATATATATATACATATTATTATAATATATTATTATGAAAGATATAATGCCTAAGTTTTAGCTTGAAATTTTTTATTAATTTTTATTAGAACACATAGCTTACTATATACTAATTTTTAGTGTATTATAATAAATTGATCCTCAAATATTAATTATATGTTAAGGTGAGAAATCCCTGACTTATATATTTTATTGGTTTTCATCTATACGTGAAAAACTAATACTCCTATATTCTCTAACATAATTGTTACAAGTGATGAATATATATACTCACTGTAATTCATGTATTGCTCGATCACTTGATTATAATTATATATGGATAATACATACAAATAATTATTTATATGAGATATTTGATTAGATGAAGATATGATTATAATTATTATAAATTAATATATATATCATAATTATATATATATATAATATAATATTATATATATATAATATATATATTATATATTATAGTACATTGAATATATTAATATAATATATTATATTTAATATATTATATATTATATATATTAATATATATAAATATATATATTAATATATATTAATATATAATATATTACATATATAATATTATATATTATATATATATAAAATATATATATATATTATATTAATATATATTAGTAATATTAGTATAATATATATATTATATAGTATATTTTAATTTTATATGAAAATAGTATAAACACGAATAAAAATAAAAATATTATTACTATTATTATATTGATAAGAACTGAATTTTTATTATATTTTTATATTTTATTTTATTTTTAAATATAATCACAAAAAATAGTATCAACTCAATGTATGCAATAATTTAGTAACATCATTCACTCTTTTTAATTTATCATTATATACTACATAAAATATAAATTTAATTTTTTGGTATATAAAAACTTACATTATACTCATTATTATATAGACCTCACTATTTATAGTAAGAATATGTTCAAATAAAATCAATAGTGAAATTTGAGCTTATAACGAAAACTAAATCGTGATCGAAAGGGTTAACGAATTCACGAAATCGATCAAAAAGGCAAAACGGAGATTCACAAATGGTATTCGGTATATTCACACACGAAAGTAAAAAAGCAAAAGAACAGATTCACAGACGGTATTTTCGACACGACGAAACAATAGTACAAAAAGTGACAAAATGGGACTTGATTTAGGTGCTATAATTTTTTTACTGACGAAGTGAGAATTTTGCTGCGATTTCTTGTTCCTTTCTCAATTTTATACACAGGGAAATTATCCTCAGTGTTAGTATAGGGCAACAAGCACATCGTAATTGAAAATATATATTGCAAATTACGTCATTTAATTCAGTAAATTTTTAGCATTGGCTCGTTGACATTTTGACAAATAGATTTGATATACCTAGTGGAGAGTAGTATGCAAACTTAATATAGCACGGAATCACATCGTAAGTTATTTAGTAAGATTAATCTCATACTGGTTGTATCTACTAGGGTGGTGGAGGCCAGCCATAGGATAAAAATGTTTTTGGACCGCAGATTTAGCAGAGGTAGACCATAAAAAATGATTATCCCTACTGGAGTTTTCTTTGAAAACTAATATTTAAATCTTCTTGTTCGTTAATTAATGATATTTATCATCACAAATTCTTGTAGGCGTTAACTTGATTCGAATCCGAATCGATACCGACATTGTAGAATAATTTACGATCGCGCCGACCGCCGCTTTTCTTTTAGGACGAGATTGTTGATTTTGTTGTGGATTATCATTGGTTACGGTTGGGATTACCTAGCTGGTGTTGCCTGGAAGAAGATGGTAAAGAAACGCATCGTAGTAGAGGGGCATCAGTTCGCTAACGAGTTTGATTGTCCGATTCCACTATGAGTCCAAAGATAATTCCAGAGGGAATAAATTTTTAATAGGATACATTTATTAGCCTTCCAGGGGTACGGACTTTGACTGAACGGAACTTTACATCATCTCATATATGACGTTTGGATTAATTGCGCATTCGATGGCAATATGGGGGCTCCTTTACAGGACTTTTAATGAGTACAACGTCCCCCACTTTTACTTTATTTTTCCATGCGACCTGATACAGATCTCTTCCTACTTCTCTTAGGCTTAAGAGGTATTCGGTATACCATCGAGTTCTAAAGTCCTCGAACATCTCCGAAGATCTCTTGAGGGACTGAATAAGTTCCTCTCTTGAAGGTGAATTGGAAGAAGTAGGATCAGTTAAAATGAGACTTGTATTAGCCAAAGGTTTAAAAAACAATTTGGTGTTAAGGGTACAATATCGTTGTCCGAAGAGGTGTAAGTTAGAGGTCTCGAGTTAATAGGCGTCAGCGATATCTGCAGGTAGTGATAAAATGCGAAATATTCCAATATCAAGCCCTACTGTCTTGTAGAGGCATTTTTTGACAGTCCGGATTGATCTTTCCCACATACTTTCCATCCAAGGGCTATACAATGAACCTGCACCTAATGTTTCAATTTGAATTTTGACGCAGTAACTCGGACCTGTTTTCCGAAACAACGAATTGTTCAAGAGCATCCGCGCTTCTATTAAAGGAACGGGGTCACTATATAAAAAATTTGGAACTCCAAACCTAGTGCAAAACGTTGAACGATTGCACAAATGATTTTGGCAGACATGTCAGGGATCAAATCTAAATACACACAACGAATATTGAGACAAGTGTACAACAATATGTACAATTTTTTGTTGTTGATTTGAACCTTTGACTTTGACAAAGAAATGTTTAGTGTAGTCAACACCTACACTATTGAAAGGACGATAACAGTTAACAATTGAACTTTTCGTGAATTTGTGATTTGGATGATTGAAGGAAAAGCTGTTGTAACTTTTTGCAGATGTAAATTCCGACAGTATTTTTCTTATCGTGTGTCGAGCTGATGTAATCCATTAAACCTTTTAGCGAATAGCATGTAAGGGTTTGCCTGAATGCCAAGGTGTTTCAGGCAACATGCGCATCTTTAATGATGAGAAAGTTCAGATGATGGGATTTACCAAGTAATACAGGATTCACCACCTCAAAACAGTAATAATTAGTACGAGATAGACGGCCCTTACTTCTGTTGAGCCCCTGAGTCATCTAAAAAGAGGTTGAGACGAGAAACAAATCAGGTGGTGGCTGTTAGCAGAAGCAGGGTTCGCTTATCAATTCTAAGAAACGAAGTTCAGAGAAAAGCTTCTGCTTGCAATAGAGCATTTTTAACAAGAAAGAAGTCTACAGCTTTTCTTGATCATCATATCTGATTTGGAGGAAAGAGTATAGATACAAGCCGAATTTGAAAAAGTAGAGAACTATCTCTCAAACATGTTGACAAAGAGAGTATCGTGAATATGTTGATGATCATGGAGGAGGTGGTGGCCTGTATGACCATAAATGTTGAAGGGTCCATCAATCCTCCCCCGAACTGCTGAGATTGGGCGCAGTAAATCGCTGAGTCATGGCTGAGCCAGTTCGCGTGACCGCATAAATGTTCCAAAAGGCTCAGTTTTTTCGACAACTCTCGATGTGGATAATCCTCGAGTTATCAAGCATCGGGCTCAGGGTTGTTTCAATACGTTTTTAAAACATAGTGGCAAAAGAATGAGCATTAAATTTGTCATCTCCATGGAGGAGACACATAGACTGTGTTGATCTCTTGGATTGACGTATTCTTTGACAAAAATTTGCTTTGTTTTGCTACCTCCTCCAGCTACCCATGATAGGACGCTATACGGCCATGGCGAGTAGGACAGATTGGCTGAATTTACCGAAGGGTAAACATTTGTTGTGTGACAGCCTTGACTTTTCAACACTCTGTGTGTTTATATTTTTTTTGAGTAGTGTGTAAGAGAAAGTGCACTAATTATAGTAGCCAAATTAACACTCGATAAGTTGATGTCGAGAAAAAGGAAGTGTATATCTCTCGTGCCAACCCTGAGAGAGGTAGCCACCTTGGATGTTTTGACCAAATAAATAACGAGTGGGACAGTTTCTGAGAGAGTGACAGGTGAACGTGTTATGAGTGCGAGAGTGCTATAACAAATGTGGAATTAAATTGCGTAGCACAAAGAATAGATATAGAGTATAGATATATAGTTAAATATAGGATATGCCATTATTAATCGATAGATAAATCGTAGGTTTAATAAAATACTACTTTTGTATTTGACGGCTCGACTCATCACCGAGATACGAGCAAAGCGGAATTTCTCGCCCTCTCTAAATATCTATACTTTATATATCTATTTTGAAAGTTTTGTCGCATAAATATTGATTTGTGTCACATCACCATATATCACATTCTCCCATGTCCGCCCTCATCAATCATAGATAACCCGTCCACAGCCGTGAAAGGATATGTCCAGAAGAGTAATATAGTAATATACAGGAAAGGAATTCTGAATAAATCTTTGTAATCACTTTTAGAGTGAGAGAGTAGCATCTCTTGCGATGGTGGTGTGGATGCTATAAAAATCTGAAATCTTGTGCAATAACGAGCGCTCATCAAGACACTTCGCCTACAATACTAGCGGATAGAAATTGCGGGCTGATAAGATACCCCACGGGTGTTTTCCATCACAATTATGGAGTTCAGCATCCGATCGGCGAGTTGGAGAGTGAGCTTTTATATAGATCAGGGTCTGGTGTTTGTGTTGCTCTTTGACAGAATCTCGACAGAGTAATGTTAATACGACTTCTGGTATTCTGCTTGTGCTCTTTGCTCTTTTCTGCCTAGTGGAAGCTGCTACAATGAGGTCTCATGTCAATGTTACTTTCACCTTGCATATCGTTATAAAGATAATAGTATATTAAAGTGTCGTACATTATATGCATTATGTTTTTGATTGAGCACGATAGTAATTACTATTGAGTTATCGAATGATTTAATTTTATGCATTTTAATATGATGTCGTTCTAATACGTAGATCAACATTAAGACATTAAAGATAACAAGAGATATGACACAATAGCAAGCCCAGAATTGGATTGTCGCGAGCTAACCTTTCTGAAAGTGACAAGGTAGAATACCAATATTCCATGTCTCCCACATGTAGTATAATATCGCAAACCCTGAATTTCTTATATATGTATCTGAATTCGTTTTCGATCTATTAGAATAAGATAGTAGTATCTCATAATGATGACTTTCTCTGCTAGTATGCTAAGCTGAACAACACCATATTAATAATCTTCGAGTATTACCATTAAAGAAAGAAGGAGAGTTGTGTAAATAGAACGATCTTATATAGTATACGTATGTACTCATGGGTAATACAAGGCTTGATTTAAGAGAGGAGCGTATCTTTATTTATGTATTCTAATATAAGGTGCATACATAAATTATGAATAACACAGGGCCCTGAATTTCTTATATTGTTATAACCTGATAGCTCCAATTTTATTAATATAAAGGTGACTCATGTGGGAATGCCATATTAATTAGTTAATCAGAATAACATTATCAGCAATCTCTCCACTGTCGTATATCACACATGAAAGATGATGGATCATTATTATCTAGAATTGTATATACCTAACATTATCAGTTGTTCCTTAAAAACATCCGTGTAGGCCTTATCAAGACCTTAATTAAGACCTTGATTGCTAAGAAGATTTTTAACTCGTCTAAGCGTACTTAAAGCAATGCGGATCGTACACAGTGGGGGGGGAAGGGGGGTGGGGACAGCATGGGCGCACCCACCCATATGAAGATCTATTTCTACTCATTATAAGAAGTCTATTCCTCGCTCGAGAATGTGTTTGATCCACTTACCCGTTCTCGGCGCTGGCCGTTAAGTAAGCGATGTGGATTTTCAAATTATGGTTCTATTTTTCATCGGTAAAATTGAGTATTAGAGTCTACGGGTGGGTTAATTGCTGGGATTCGTAGAGATAAATTCCTTATCGATGGTACCATAATCCTTCTCCTCCTGAATACCCAAAGACTCCAAGCTGTACAGATATTCCAAACATAGGTCGGCACTTATTTCATTGAAGAAATGCTAAGAACGTCCGGGTAAGTAGGATGAGGGTCAATGATCGAGTTGACGAGATTAGAAGAAGCTTGGAATAGGTGTTTTGCAGCTGAGGAGACCAGAACGTGAGATAGCAGTCATATAGCAATCCCTTTGTTTCGACGCGTTTTCTTTATTGTCCAAATCATGAGTCTTTGAGTCTGAAGTCTGCCTATTCTGTGCTAGAAAGGCTTGTTGATGAGGAAGTAGAAAAGAAAATTCACTGGGCCGAAAGTTTGAACCAACCCAAAGCAAGGTCTGAATTGGCACTACGAGAAGGGCTCACGACTCAATTATGACCCAGATAATCTTGGAGTGTTTCATATGACAATATATCAAGCTGTCAGTACCTAAAGAAGGTCGATGTCATCGACCGAATCCCCTATAAGGGCCCACAACGGACTGTTCAGCCACATTAATTTTAACGAAATGCGACTAAATGGCTGAAATGCTAACCTTTAACCGCAACCCAACATCCAAAAAGGGTCGACAGAACCGGGGTTTAAGAAGGAATTGCAGCAGCAATTTATATCTAGGTCTCAAAATTACCAGTAGTAGGAGAGTCATTTTGGACACCGAGAGGTGTTAATGAAGTTCACCTGACCTTTTCTGACCGCCCCCTTTTTGACCTTGACTGTCCGTTGGTCATTTTGACCAACGGTATTTTTTACCTGACCTTGACCTTTTTTGGGCCAATTTTTTACTCAGCTACCTTCATGGGTGTTTTTATTTTTATTTTTTATTTTTTTTTTTTTTTTTTTTTTTTTTTTTTTTTTTTTTTTTTTTTTTTTTAACTGGTTACTATTCTTGTTGACTTGCGTCCGCATTTTGTTTTTATAAAGCGGTTTTGTTTAATCATCGTCGTGTAATGATCGCAAATTCATCGGGCGTTTGTTTTGTTTAATCGTCGAGTCATCGTCGTTGTCGCGTTTTAATCGTCGCGTTTTTAACAAGTTCCGCGGAGTCCGTCGCATTCGTAGCAAAGAACCACGCACAAAGAAACCACTGCGGTTCCAGCCCTGTACCCGCCCGCCGCGTGGCGGACGCAGGCGGAATATTCCAAGCGCAAACGAAAAATATGAATATCATGTAAACCTATTCAAATATACTATGAGTCATTCATTTTATTTCATACTTAAACATTTTTTTATTAAAAACATTTTCGCAAGCCTAAAACTGCTAACTTATTAAGACTTATTCTAAAACATATTTATTAACATTATTTTATTTAAACTTAATACTTTTTACTTAATTACTTTTTTAATTTATAATTTTTAAAATTGTATGTAGAAGAAAAAACCCAAACCAGATTGTCTGATATATAATCATTTTATTTTATAAATTGTACGAAATTTTTATTAAAAATATATACTTTACATACCTTAAGCAGTAAATCAGTAATCAATAGAGGTGTACTAACACTAAGGTTCCATTACTTTTCTGCTTCTTACTGTTCTTACTGCTTTAACTTCTCTTTTCGCTTTACTGCTTTTAAACTTTTCTGCCCTTTACTGTTTTAAAACCATGTTTTTAACTGCCTTCTTAACTCATATGTTTTACTGCTCTAACTTATAATTTTCTATTAACATTACATATATTTTAAAGCAGTAATCAGTAAATCAATAGAGGTGTTCCTAACACACACCTAGGGGAATTAGTATGCTTTTGTTTTAACTGCTTTACTGCTTTAAAACTTTCTGCTTTACTGTTTTTAAACTCATGTTTTACTGCTTTCACTCAAGCTTTTATTCTGCTTTTTGCATCATATTTTTATTATTATCTATTATTACTATTTTATTCTTAGTGCCATTTACTT
>JABUQX010078493.1:7500-12500 GCA_015478945.1 Trachelipus rathkii
AAAGAAATCTTTTTTTGGGTTCCCCCCCTTTTTTTTTGGTCCTTATCTTCCCTTTTTGAAAGTCAACAAGCATGCTCATCTGGTGACCGCGTATAGCCGTTCGTCGTCTCTGAACAGCCGCCCTTGCTCTTTGTGGCCTACAAGAGGCTTGCGCAAAAGTCGTTTCCAGTGGCCTACCAGCAGGCCTTTGTCGAGCGTTTTTCCTGCAAATTTTTTGCATAAAAAAAACACTAGGAGAATTTTTTTCCCATTTTAGAGAGATAACTAACCTTCCAGGCTTGCGTTTTTATAGTTTTAAGCTCCCTTCTAATTTTAAGTATATTTTAATTTTAAGTAGTTTTTAGCTAGGTAGGTATTTTTTTGCCTAGAGTGTTCCCCAATGTGTCCTATTTTTTATATAATGTATTTTTTTACTGTGCATCATAATTTTCGTCCATCATGCTCTAAAATGATGAAGAGTTCTCTTATAGTAATAATACAATGTCTCCAACTCCAACTCCTACTCCAGCTCCGACCACCGCTACTCATTACCATGGTAAATTTATCAACGACCATATTGATCTGTCTTTTATTTTGTTGGAGCTCCAATTGGAAGCTACATCCGAGGGCGAGCTTTTCCGAGCTCTTTCAAATATTTTGGCGACCAAAGGTTTTGCAGGGCAAGCGTTTCCGTGCACTACTAAATATTCTACCCACAAAAGTTTTGCAGCGTCTGAGAAACGTTTTGCCAAATTTAAATCACAGTAACAAGCCATATTCAGAGCTAAGAGCCAATCTAATTTATTAATTGATATGCTAGCATTATTACAGAGTCCACCTATTGACCCTTGTATTCATATTATCAGACAGCTTTTTATACAGAAATTACCACCTGACCTCCAGTACCATTTGGCTACTGTCGATCCCTCTTGCAAGATTTAGCCGCATATGCGGATAGAGTATTAAGGGCAAAACCTCTTGCTCCCCTAAATGTTCCAGCCATGCCGCGAGGTCAGGAGTCACCAATCTCCGCTAACCCGCAAGCTCAAGGTCTGGTAAACGAGGCGCATCCTACCTCCTCACACCATGCTTTGCTAGAAGCTCGAATTACATTTTTAGAGCAAACTATTTTAGATATGCAAGCCAGGATTCGAACCCTAGAATCTCGCACTCAACCTGGCTCCTATAACGCACCCTCATTACCAAATTCTGATTCTTTTCACACCGTCCTCGCTTCTTCAACCAACCCCGACGCTATTATCATAAATCTCGAAACCCCCCTCGTCTAACCTTTAGCCAGTCACATTTTCCTTCTCGTCCTTTAACCTAACCTTCTTATGTGTCTCCAGCTCAACCGTCTTCTGTTCCACATTTTCCTAACCCCTAATGCATCAGAGTTGCGACGACCAAACACGTAACTGTCTTAAACCCTGCGCTTTTAATTTAAACCCCGATGCCACGCCATAAAATCGCAGTGCGTGGCTAATCCTGCGTCCAATCTACTTTGCATTCGTGATCCTCACACCGACTTATCTTTTCTCGTTGACACTGGCTCTTCTTACAGCGTCCTCCCTCGTTCCTTCCTGCAAAAGAACCGTGCTTCAGAACCTCTGGGTGCTCTGAAAGCCACATACGGTTCCATCATCTACACAACGGTTCAAAACGGCTCCACCTTACTCTTTCTTTCCGACGTGATTTCTTTTGGAATTTCGTCATTGCTGACGTCACCCTTCCTATAATCGGTGCCGATCTCCTCACACACTATAACATGATAGTTGACTTACACCATGACAGATTAATCGATTTTATAATCCAATTCTGATCTTCATGCATCCGTGTTGTTTCTTCTATCAGTGGTATTCATCTTCCCTCAGGTACTAATCCTTTTGAGTACTTGTTTATTCTAAATTCTCTGAACTTGTCTCTCCCATCTCAACTTTTTCGGAAGTTTAGCCTAATGTAGTCCACCACATCGAGACATCTGGCAGACCTCCCTTTGCACGCGCACGTCGTCTCGCTCCGGACAAACTCCAAGCTGCCAAACTAGAATTCAATGCTCTCCTGCAACAAGGCATCATTCGTCCTTCTAATTCCGATTATGCTTCTCCTCTTCATCTCGTCCTCAAACCCAACGGTGATTATCGTCCCACTGGCGATTATAGAAGTCTCAATGCTATCACACGTCCTGATAGATATTTTATCCCTCACATTCAGGATTTTACCGCTAATTTATCAGGATGCATTATTTTCTCCAAGATTGATTTGGTTAAAAGTATTCTAGAAGATCACCGTCAACCCAGCTGACATCCACAAAACCCCTTTTGTCCTTCGTAATGCTGCACAGTCATTCCAACGTTTCATCGACTCAATCCTCCGAGGATTACCTTTCGTTTTTGCCTACATCGATGATCTGCTCATCGCCAGCTCCTCCCCGGAGGAGCACATCTCTCATTTGCGCCAAGTCTTCACAAGGTTAGTTGAATACGGCATACGCGTTAACACTCTTTAGTGTATGTTCGGTATACATACACTTACTTTCCTTGGCTATACTATTTCTTCTGAAGATGTCCGGCCTTTTGACAACTGTGTCTCTGAAATCCGCTCTTATCCTTTGCCCCAGAAACAACGTCAACATAGTAGATTCCTCGGCATGGTGAATTTTTACCATCGTTTCATTCCATCGTCATCAGATATTGTTTATCAGAATAATTAGTCAATTAAAGCCTGTTAAAAAGGGGTCATCAGCCTCTATCTCAGTCAAATAGACTGATGATGCTCGTCGTGCGTTTACTACCATTAAAGAAGCTCTGGGCTTCCTCTTTCCTCCTCTTTTTCAAACTACCACTGCTCCAACCCGGATCCACACCGATGCCTCGGATTTCGCAGTAGGTGCTGTTTTAGAACAGTTTTAGAGGATGAATGGCGTCCAATAGCATTCTTTTCCAAAGAGCTTCAACCTGCAGAGGTAATGTACGGTGCAGTTTGAAGAGAATTGCTTGCCATCTATCTAGCCATTAAACATTTTCGTTATTTCATTGAAGGTCGGATGTTTCATATCCTCAAGGACCATCAACCCATAACTTATGCAATCACCGCTTCTACAGTTAAGCAGTACCCAGTGAGGCACGCCACATTGAATTCATTGCCCAGTTTACCACCGATATCCGTCACATAAAAGGTGCCGAAAACATTCCTTCAGACGTACTTTCCCTTATCATCGCTATTTCGCCTCTTCCTGCGCTCAACTACGAGATGTCACGTCTACAACAGCTGGAACAATACACATTCCCAGCTCACTCTACTTTTGACGTTCAAATTGTGGAAGTGTTCGATTTCCCCTTTCCACTCTCATGTGACATGTCATCCAGATTGCCCTGACCTGTCGTGCTAACTCAAATGCGTTGGCATATCTTTAACACAATTCATAATGTCTCACATCCCGGTGTTAAAGGTTTGCAAGTACAGATAGGCAAACACTTCAAATGGCAGTCTCTTCTCCAAGACGTTAAGCTTTGAACTAAGCAGTGCCTTAGTTGCCAACGTTCAAAAGTCCACAAGCACACAACCGCTCCTGTCGACCAGGTTCTTCCTCCAGGACAACGTTTTGACGAAGTCCACATCGACTTAGTTGGCCCCTTGCCTCCTTCCAACGGATTTACATACCTCATAACATGCATCGATCGCTATACCTATTGGGTTGAAGCCATCCCTTTACAGGACACCTCTGGAGAGTCCATCGTTCAGGCCGTTCTGTATCATTGGATTTCCAGATTCCGTACCCCTTCCACGGTCTCTACTGACCAGGGACGTCAATTTGAATCCTATTTATGGAAAGACCTCAAGGTTCTTTAAAGTTCCAAACGCGTTCGCTCCTGCAGTTACCATCCGCATTCCCAAGGAATGATCGAAAGATTTCATCGCCAGTTAAAATCTTCCTTGATGGCTCATGGTAATCCTTAAAATTGGTCCGAAACTCTTCCACTCGTTTTTCTTGATATTCGGACTTCGTTGAAAGAGGACTTACAATCTTCTTCCGCTGAACTTGTTTACGGCTCCTCCATCCGGATCCCCGGTGAATTCATACTTCCGTCCCCTACGACTTCAGATCATCATACGCTCCTTGTCCGTCTTCGTCAGTGTGCTGATTCTTGGAAACCCTCTCTCCCTCGACAAACTCGCCGTGCAACTTATATTCCTTTTGAAATCTATTCTTGCACACACGTTTTGGTTCGTCACGATGTATTATGAGCTCAATCAACCTGCTTCAAACTGAGTGGGGACCATTCTCAGCGATCTCGCAAGTTTTTTCCCCTTCAGAAAAGCACTTAAGTGGACAAGATGTATCAATTGTTGGATCATGACCCGCTTTTTGGATTCTGCTCCGAAAAATTACAGTTAATTTGTTTTCCACTCTGCCAGACCTTTCCGCTCTTTACGTTGATGCTGTCTCTCCACCTCCGCTAAACCTTCCTACTCCTCTTCGTTTGCAACAACCAACCACCACTCCTCTGGTTCCTTCATCTCCCATTCCTCCCGCACCTTTGTCACCTCCTACTCCTGCCCCTCCTCCTCCCCTAGTTCTTCTCCTTACCCTACCTCTCGCTCAGGTCGACCCCTTCGCCCCGTTGTCCGTTTTACTTCCGTAACCATCCTAGTTCCCGGGGAGTGGTAAGTCCTTCTGTTTTAAGCCTCTTAGACATTTATGTTACTTTCTCTAAAAATATTTTCTGTTACTTGGTTTTGCATAATTATCGAAATAGTACAACTTTCAAGCTTGTCTTTGATGAGTATATAAACAAAGTTCTTAGCAAAGTCTTCCGTGCGCATCAGTTGTTCTCTCACTCTGCTGTTTTTAATGTAAATGGTTAAGCAAACTGGCTTCAATGGTATATTTTTGTGTTTCAAAGTGTCCTCACTTCAATCCTTAACACTTCAAGATGTTATGGGATTTCTGCTTTCCAGTTTTCTGTAAAAGTCAAGGGTGAGTAATTATTATGAAAATTAAATATTTTATTATAATT